>JANDJT010090533.1:0-7500 GCA_024331685.1 Stegophilus panzeri
TCTCTCTCTCTGTCTGTCTCTCTCTCTCTCTGTCTGTCTCTCTCTCTCTCTGTCTGTCTCTCTCTCTCTCTCTCTGTGTGTGGTTCTGTGGTTTTAGACATCTCGCTCAGATTCATCACTCACAGGGATGCAGAATTCCCAGTGTTGTTACCCACACTCCTTTATTTCCCCCCTCTGCGTTTTACTCTGTCTGCAGTATCACGCTGCATCGAATCCAGATTTTGAGAACACACACAGGCTGTGATGAGGATCTACGAAGGTGTTTATGAAGTGTGTAAAACTCAACAACCTTATGATGGTTGTCAGCTGATCGTGTTTACATTTATGGCTTTGGCAGATGGATTTACTCCATAATAAAAATAATAATAATAATAATAATGACACCATCTCTGTAAAAATACTGTTGTTAAAGGTGCAGTCTGTGACTTGTACAGCCCTCTGCTGGCAAACTGATGTAATAATTAATAAACATCTCCTTAAATTGTGGAAACGTAGTTGAAAGAGGCGGAGCCGAGTATTCTTCTTCTTCTTGTCACAGTGGGGACGGAGTTTGTTACTGTTTACGTTGCGTCTTTAGTAAATAAAGTCACCGCCTGCACCAGCCTTTCCACAAACATTCAGCACGCAGACACACACCGTCACGAGTGAACACGCTGTCCAGATGAACTCATTCTGCAACTGCTAATAAACAAACACAACAAAGACGTCCGTTATGTTCCGACTTCGGTAGCTTGGGAAGTGTGTGACTCTGTGTGTGTGTGTGTGTGTGTGTGTGTGTGAGCCGCAGTGAGAGAGCGTGATTCAGTGAGAGAGTGTCTGACACTGCAGTGTGTGTGATACAGTGAGTGTGTGTATGTATGTATAGGCATATATCTGTATCACCATCATGTCAGTCGCCATCACTGTCATCACCGCCGTGTCCGTCGTCATCGCCGTCGTGTCAGTCGTCATCACCACCGTGTCCGTCGCCATCACCGCCATCACCGCCATCACCGCCGTGTCTGTCGTCATCACCGTCATGTCAGTCGTCATCGCCGTCGTGTCAGTCGCCATCACCGTCATCACCGCCATGTCTGTCGTCATCACCGTCGTGTCCGTCGTCATCGCCGTCGTGTCAGTCGTCATCACCGTCGTGTCCGTCGTCATCGCCGTCGTGTCAGTCGTCATCACCATCGTGTCCGTCGTCATCGCCGTCGTGTCAGTCGTCATCGCCGTCGTGTCAGTCGCCATCACCGTCGTGTCAGTCGCCATCACCGCCGTGTCCGTCGTCATCGCCGTCGTGTCAGTCGCCATCACCGTCGTGTCTGTCGTCATCGCCGTCGTGTCAGTCGCCATCACCGTCATCACCGCCGTGTCAGTCGCCATCACCGTCGTGTCCGTCGTCATCGCCGTCGTGTCAGTCGCCATCACCGTCGTGTCCGTCGTCATCGCCGTCGTGTCAGTCGTCATCGCCGTCGTGTCAGTCGCCATCACCGTCATCACCGTCATGTCAGTCATCATCACCGTCATCATCGCCGTGTCAGTCGTCATCGCCGTCGTGTCCGTCGCCATCACCGTCATCACCGCCGTGTCAGTCGCCATCACCGTCATCACCGCCGTGTCAGTCGCCATCACCGTCATCATCGCCGTGTCAGTCGTCATCGCCGTCGTGTCAGTCGCCATCACCGTCATCACTGCCGTGTCCGTCGTCATCGCTGTCGTGTCAGTCGTTATAACCGCCGTGTCGGTCGTTATCACCGCCGTGCCAGTCGTCATCACCGTCGTGTCAGTCGTCATCGTCGTGTCAGTCGCCATCACCGTCATCACTGCCGTGTCCGTCGTCATCGCCGTCGTGTCAGTCGTTATAACCGCCGTGTCGGCCGTTATCACCGCCGTGCCAGTCGTCATCACCGTCGTGTCAGTCGTCATCGTCGTGTCAGTCGCCATCACCGCCATCACTGCCGTGTCCGTCGTCATCGCCGTCGTGTCAGTCGTCATCGCCGTCGTGTCAGTCGTCATCGCCGTCGTGTCAGTCGTCGCCGCCGTCGTGTCAGTTGTCGCCGCCATCGTGTCAGTCGTCGTTGCCATCGTGTCAGTCGTCGTCGCCATCGTGTCAGTCGTCGTCGCCATCGTGTCAGTCGTTGTCGCCACCGTGTCGGTTGTCATTGCCATCGTGTCAGTTGCCATCACTGCCGTGTCAGTCGTTATAACCGCCGTGTCAGTTATCACCACAGTGTCAGTTGTCATCTGCGTCATGTTAATCGTCATCACCGCCGTGTTAGTCATGATCGCGTTGTTAGTCGTCATCAGCGCCGTGTCAGTCGTCATCGCCGTCGTGTTTATCATTGCCATTGTAAGAGCCATTCTAAGATTTGAATAATTGCATATAAATATTGTTATTTGTGTGTGTGTTTTACAGACATCATCACCGCCGTCAACATCCTTTTCTTGTTTGTTGTTTTTTTTGTTTTTTTTTAAACAATCGACAGAACTTAAGCACCGAATAACTTATACAGTAAAGGTTATAAGAGGTACTGTTGCATCATGGGAGGCAGGATGTCATGTATCACATGATGTGATGTTAATCTGCGATGTTTGTTCTCATCTCTAAATGCTAAATTCGTAAATCAGAGTCCGAGATGATGAGTCAGACTCGCGTTGAGTCATTTGGAGTCATTGTGTAATGATATTTAGTTGCAAATGCCGGGGTGGGATCCTGTCATGCTGTGTTTAACGCACACATGGGAAAAGTGAATTTCGGATTGTTGAGAAAGCGTTTCAGTGACGCGTGGGCGATCTGCTCTCACCAGCCTCGCGCTCACGTTACCGCTAAAGCAAACAAGTGCGCAGTGAGAAACTCCAGCTCCGATCCTTCATGAATACGAGACCGTAGGCTGTGGAGTTAAATGACACAGCAGGACCTCGTTATCCGATTCACTTTCCCCCCTCGGACCAGCGGCGGAATTTCTGAAGCCGGTTCTGTTTTAGCTGTGTTGAGGTGTCCGAGTCAACAGTTACGCTTCTGTGATCAGGAGGTTGTGGGGTGGAATCCCAGCACGGTTACAGAGCCACTGCTGGGCACCGGATCAAGATCATGTTTTGGATTAAATGCTTGGCAAAAAAATATATAAATGAATATCGCTGAATATTGAAATCTGTGACCAGAGAAGGATCGGAAACATGACACAGAGGAAAAAATTAGACTGAACAGCTGAGCATATGAAGGCTAATGTAGCTAACAGAAGCGTATAGCTTTTAGCACTGTGCAACCTGAACGGAGAGAAAGTCTGGTGCTACTGTGACTTGTGTTTTTGATAAAGATGTTGTACACTCCGTAATCCTTCTTTACATTATATCAAACCATATAAATTCTTCTGTAGGTCAAACACACCCTGTCTGCATATACACTCTGCCTCTGTTTGTTAAAATGTATTCAATTTAATCCTGATTATTTGCTATTAAACACAATCTTGGCCCAATCTGGCAACCCTGTCGTTAACTGTCCTGCTCTCTGCTCCTCCCCCGAGGATGGGGCAGCCTGATTCCTGCCCCAATGGGGCCTCCATTTGTTAGCTCTTGTTGCAGTTCCTGTTTTTGACCACTAGGTGCAATAATAATAATAGCACTGTGGAGCGACATGAGGCAGTGAGCTCGCTGAAACACGATTACGCAACATCTAGAAAGGAGAGAAGATCAACAGAACGTCGGATTATTTCCGTCAAATAGTGACGTTTTTTAATTTGTTGGTGACGTGAAAGAGGAGATTATTATTTCAGTGGAATTGTAAATGTGTGGACTTTATGAAGATTAATATTTGTTGAACGGTTGAAATATAAACGCTGGAGCTCTGTCTCTCTCTCTCTCTCTCTCTATTTCTGATTCACTCTATTTCTCTCGCTCTCATCCTGTCTTCTCTCTCTCTCGCATGCGCTCTCTGTATCTTTCTCCATCTCTCTTTCCTGGTGTGTCTCTCTCTCATATCTCTCTCTCACTCTCTCATCACTGCTCTTTTCTGTCTCTCTCCCTCTCACTCTCTCTCTCTGATTCTCTCTTTTTTTTTTATATCTTTCTCCCTCCCTCTCTCTTCTCTTTCTTTCTCGCTCTCTGTATCTTTCTCCATCTCTCTCTTTTCTGTCTCCCTCTATTTCTCTCTGTCTCTCTCGTTCTCGTCTCTCTCTTCTGTCATCCTGTCTCTCTCTCTCTCTGATCAGTGATCTTTTCTGTCTCTCTCTATCTCTCTGCTTGTCTCTGTCTCTCTCTGTTTCTGATTCTTTCTGTTTTTCTGTCTCTCTCACTTCTCTATCTCTCCCTCTCTTTCTGTCTCTTTCTCTATCACTCTCTCCTTGTATCTCTCTCTCTCTCTCCTCATGTTCCCTAAGTGAGTAGATAATTAAAGCCGTGTCCGCTCCCTCTCTCTTTCCCTCTCTCTTTCTCTATAATTAGCCGTTATGGTTGAGACGACGCTGGGATGAGACGACGGAGTGATGGACTTTACGTCCCGTCTGTCATCGGCGTCAGAACCTCGGCAGTAAACGGATCCGGTGCCTCGGCTCCGTTTTACTCCTGCAGGAAGCTTTTCTATAAGAGTGTCAGGACATGTGATGACTTTTAAACCCCGTGTAGCGTATTGGAGAGACGCAGTAGAGCTTTAGGACTTGGGTGGACCTTGGTGCACTTAGGGGGGAAAAAATAAGGAACTTCAGGGGTTTCTTCTGGAGGAACGAAGTGCACAGAACAGGAAGTGTGTTTTTTTAAATTTTTTTATCATTGTAAGGTCATTTAACAAAAAAAAACCTCTCTTAAATGCTTTTCAGTGTTTGAGTCGAGGTATTGATCAGCCCTGCATCTGGATCCGAAATAGCATCCAGTGTTTGAGCGTTCCGGGCGTTCCGAGCGTTCCGAGCGTCTCTCTGCTCTGGGAACAATTTCAATCCAGCGCTAGTGTTAGTGTCGAGGTTTAGAGTTAGTGACCATCACGTATCTGCAGCTGATGAGCGCACACGATCCTTGATTCAGTCTCCACAGGTCACTTCCTGTTGCCATTCTCTCCGGATCGAGGTCTCGGAAACAGACGACGCGTTCCGGGGGGGGAAATAAATAAATAAATAAATAAATAAATAAATAAAGAATTTCTGTTAGACGCCTTCCTCCGGCGAATTTGACGTGGGATTTTTTCCGCCCGCATCTGGACGACAGGTTTGTTCACATCGCGGCGCGTATCAAATGAGTTCTGATCTCAAGTTTAGAAAATTCACTGGAAAAACGCAGAGAGATGAGGAAGTGAAAGAAGAATTCGGAAAAAAAGAAAAGAAGGAAGCGGCGCGGGAATTTCTCGGCTCGCTTCCAGACGAGCGATGAGAAAGGCGGCATGGCCAGATTCCGTGACTTTGAGTGAAATTAGGCTGGCGATTTGCAGCAGATGAAGCTGGCCTTTTAAAAGCGCTGACGTTCTGGAACGTGGAAACGATACGTGTAAACTATGTAATGGGAATGTTCCAGGGCAAGCTGGCTTTAATTTAGCGCCCTGACGAAGCGCATGAGGAAACCTGTCTCCCCTTAGCTGTCTCACTGAATCATATGGATATAATTTCATCCATTTGCGCCGCTCCGCTCTGCGCCTCGCTCCGGGGCGTTTGGAACACGACCGATTAAAGTCACGTGTTTCTCTCGGGTCCGGTCTTCTATGAACAAAATCCTCACGTTTGTCATTCAGCAGCAGGAACGTAGAGTTCATTATTATTATTATTATTATTATTTTCGGTTAGCGCTTATATGGTGCTCTAATCAGAGAGACGTGTTACAGGACGCTCCGTGTCGGAGAACATCGAATTTCAGTGTCGGAGAAACTCGCGAGGAACTCGTTAAAAGTCTGTTCGCGCTTCGGCTTTAAATAATTACACCTAATAACGGATTTAATGCTCCCTACAGCCCGAGGCTCTCAGCAGCGCTCACGGAAACCTGCAGAATGTTCTCAGCGTAATGGGAACTGTATGGGAACCGTCCGAAATCACCAGAGTTTACATATGACGCGAGGAAGGACCTCTCTAGGCCACTGTATTGGCTTTTTATCTTTAGACCGTTACAAAAAAGGCTCGCTAATGGTTTCTTTGGTTCATCCATCTAGAGCAGTGGTGACCAACACTGTTCCTCGAGATCTACCTCCTGAAGACCCACCTGACCAGCTAATCACTGCCTTAAGAAGTTCCTGATCAGCTAAAAAAGGCGTGTTAGATTGTGGTTGGAGATGAAACCTGCAGGAAGGTAGATCTCAAGGAAGAGGGTTGGTGACCACTGCTCTGGAGGAACCCATGAACATTCTATGAAGATCCTGAACTGCTTAGAACGTTTACACGTTCTTTGCTTCGTCCGTATGGGGAACATTTAAAGGTTCTATGTAGAGTGTTTCCCTTTCAGAATGCTTTCCAGGTAGAACCCTTTTAAAAGGTGAAGAATCCTTAATTAAGCAATGAACCATTAAAGAACCCTTTCATTATTGTACAGCATGCTGTAATTATCCACCTAACACACGCACTCTTAGGAAAAGAAGAGGTCCTTCCTAAAGGGTTCTTTAAGGTTTTGATGGATATTTAAAGTTCTTATCTTCCAAAAAAATGGTCCTACTTGTATACTTGGCTACTACATAGAACCTTTAAGGCTTCTAAATGTTCTAATGTTAAGCACCAAGAGTGTGATGTGTTATTTTTTTTTTTTCTTTCAAAAAATCTCAAAACCTGGAAAGGTTTTTTTTTGTAAGCTAAGAACCATTAATTATCTGTCAGACCCTTAAAGAACCCTTGAATACACACACACACACACAATGACATCAGTCATCCTAATGGGTTCTTTGGTTTTGTTTCTCCGGTGGAACCCGTAAATAATCTATATAGAATGCAACAACAGAGTGCTTGTATCAGAACAGGGTTCCAATTAGAACCTTCTTAGGAGGCTAAGAACTCTTAATTACTCAGTCCAACCCTTAAAAAAAAACTATTTCTAATCGTGTATGGAGATCCACAAAGCTAACTACTGAACTGCTGTGCAGGTTCTCGGTGCTAAGAAGAAAAATAATTTGGAGTTTGTACCACACAGGGGTTCTGAGCTTCCAGAAAAGGGTTCTACTTGGACCCTGAGGGACCTAAACAACTACTGGTTCTCGCTAGTCCAATACATGAGGTTTCAAAACCATTATACAGTATTATCCTGACACTCTTGGGAACAGTCATCCTAATGGGAACCTTTAAATGTTCTGTATGGAACGCTACAACAGCGTCTACTAAATGTAAATGTAGGGTTCTAAATAAATGAATGTAGTGCACTTGTTAGATTTTCAGAGGAATTGTTTAATCCCTGTGTAGTGCACGTATGAATTGAGCATGGATCACATCTGGCTCAGTGTATAAGCCGTTATGTATATATATATATATATATATATATATGTATATGTCTGATAGGCATAGGTAGTGACATACAGTGCACTGTGTAGTGTGTAGAAGTAACTAAGCACCCTTCCCTCCTCCCCTC
>JANDJT010090876.1:1426-11830 GCA_024331685.1 Stegophilus panzeri
GAAAAGTAACGCACCGCTGATTACACTTTTATTTGCTCTGTGTGTAAAAAGCGACACTGTTAATTTAGCATCCGCATGTTTGAATTTGCTATGGCTGAATGATTTAGTCAGGGTGAGGGAAACAGGGCCATCTTTCTAACCCCCCACCACACACATTTTATTGTATTGTGATGTTGCCAACATTTATCGTCAGGGTTGCAGTGGGTTCAGAGCTACAGAAAACCTTTGCCAAAGTGCACCCATACATCCTGAGAAACACTTACCCATGTATGGTGGTGCTGTAGCTTTAGGCTATTAATTGCATTGTTGAAGGTTTGAATCCCAGTCACAGTTTTCTGTACATTTGGACCCTGGCTCCAAGGGTACCACATGACAGCCAAGCAAAATAAAAGAAAAGTAATTTTCCTATTTTCAAAAAGGCATTCTCATTATGATTTAATCACACGTTCACATCATTGAACATACAAGTGTGATATAGGGGCACACAGAGGGGCTTGGTGGCACAGTGATAAATTAGTTTATGATCAAGAGTTTGAAACTACAGTTGTGCTAATGGCCAGTTAGATATTTACATACTGAATAATTTGCCTAGTAGATTCTCATCTTGTGTACTACTGCATTACATCCAGTACATCCACCTTGAGATTAAACTCAGTACCTTCTTGCTGTAACGTGGCAATGCTACCCACTTAGCTACTACGGTGCTCATGATAAAAATATTAATTATACTTAGTAATAATTGTATTACTATTATCCTTATTTGTCTTGTTTTAATTACTTACTAAAAACAGTATTTGAAGTGTATAAACTCTTCATGGTTTATACTGACTGCAGAAATTATAAAACAGTCTAGTCAATGGTAAAAACTAACTGTTTTGCCATAATGCATGCTCTTATTATGTAGTCATTTAATATAATAATGGATATAAATTTAATACTTTCCTGTTTAAAATGTTTGTGTTATTTAACAGTTTATGAAATGTTATTGTTTCTTTTAAGTCTCCTTGTATGTTTATTTTGTACACTTTATGGTGTAACAAATATAACACTTTAAGAAAGGCTTAACCAACATAAGCACACAGTCAAACACAGGCTCTTTTAACCAAATTAACACAAATTCTCCAAAAACATATTTTCAAAACTTTGAGAATTTTTGTTTTTGAAAATAAAAAATAAAAAATTGTATTTTTATTATGTTTAAGTATCTCTTTTTAGTGTATATGTAGTGCAATATAATGTATTTTATTGTATATTTTTGTGTGTTTGTGAAATAAGCACAATGCACATTGTTTTTGTTTTGATTATGAACATGTTCTTTTTGATGTAAAGCATACATGAGAAGGTCTCAATCATTTTGGGCTTTTTGGCATTAAAATTCATTATCAAGGGGTCCCTTGGTGGACCTGTTCCCCTGGGGAGCGCACTTTTACCATTGCTGTCAAGTTCTGCAGTGCTTTTTCTGCCCTTTCTATCTTGAAGGAACTAATTCACCAGCTCATGCCCTTTTCATTTTGGGACGTGCCCTGGTGAGGCAGAAGCAAGGAGCAGGCAGTTAAAATGAAGGGGTTAGTGTCAGGGAGAAAAAAATCAGACCGACTGATGACTGTAGGCAGGATATTAAGGGGTGATGGGAAGAACCAGCACTGTTTGACTTTGACAGCGATGAGGATTTGATGTTTGGATATTATTATCAGGAGGAGGACCACAATCAATAGGGTGAGAGGACGAGCTACGTTCCAGTTACCCCTCTGGTTATGGGCTGGGTTAATGAGGCTCATCCTCATCACCTCTTCAACACACACACAAACAAACACACACACACATCATTCTTTACCATACACAAATACACACATCATAGACAAACATCTTTTACTCTGGTCATAACATGAACACACACACACACACACACACACACACACACAATTGCATAATTATAATGCAATCCATTCACCTTACACACAAACACTGACCTTGCATGCACACATCTTTTAGACAATACATTTTTTGTAAATGTAAAACACATACACATATATTCACTTTGTATATACACACATTTCACAACACAAACAGGCTAATGTAAAATATGCACACACATGCACACACACAAACACGATTTGTATTACTGATAAGTCATTCAAATACATCTGCTAAAGATTGTGTACATTACACTAAAAGAACCACTGCCTGTCATCTAATAAATTTAACCTAACTCTAACATCACTTTGTACCTAATTCGTAGGAATTGTTATATATCAGTTTATCTTCCAGAGATATTGTTTTGCAAAATTTATTATAATATTTTAAAATAATTTATGTACAGGACAAAATGTCGGCTTGTGTAGTTACTCAGTAACCACAAAAATCAAAAACTCCAAACACCATGCAGGGAAATCTAAAACCCACTATTTATTACAGTGAACAAATTCAAGGATCTTAAAACAAACATAAGGAAAATCTGTTCAGTGTTTTTAACCATATGACAGTGACCTTATTAATGACTGGGATTTTAATGTCCTCAAAAAGACAACCAACATATACATGCTGAAGTAAAGTTCAACAAAATCTGCAAATCTTTTTTTTTCAAATGTAAACTTCCAGTTGAACATTTACATTATTACCGTGCGTTTACATTTATTTATTCCCAAGACAGATCTGTTTTTCTACTATGTTTGGGAGTGATACAATTATTTGGTAAAAAGAAAGTGCAATATTTCAAGATTATAATTAATTAAACGTCATGTTTTTTGTAACTTGAATGAAATTTTAAACAAATTAAAATAACATTGCTAGAATTTGTAAGATCTAATACACTATACAATAATTTGTCATACTAATAGTCATAATGCCTTTTAATCATTATAGATTATAGACATTTAACTTTTTTACCATTAGCAGTTGTTTAAATTTGGTCTTAAATTCAGATAATTTGTATCTGCAAAATCCATTTCATTATTTCTATCATGTCATTATTCATTATATTATACACATATACAAAAATCAAACTTTTAACCCATTTGGACAGAAAGTTTTTATGTTATTATAATATTAATAATATATCTATTAGCATTAAATGTGTTTAGTGCATTAATAAATAGAGCAGTAATGCAGTAGGGAAAGTATGGCACAGTGGTAGAGCTTTGGACTTTCCTTGAGCAAGACCCTTAACCCTATCAGCTCCAGGGGCACCATGTGATGGCTGACCCTGCGCTCTGACTCCAATTTATATACATTTGTAAGTCACTCTGGATAAGGGCATCTGCTAAATGCCTAGATGTAGATGTAGTAATGTTTCTGTGATTGTGGTATTAATCTAATGATCATAAGGTGTTTAGTTCAGAGCCTTGATACCTCCAAGTTGCCACTGTTGGTCTCCTGAGTAATCCTCTTTACTTTCACTTTATTCAGATACATAAAGACAAGTGTCTGCTAAATGTTGTACACATAAAAATAAACAATATACAAAGTGATTGTATTAAAATAAAAATTCTAAATAACAGGTTTTTTTTCTTTTACCCTTTAAAACAATCAATAAACATTTTGTTTAAGTTTAATTAAATATTTTTATCTGATACATTTGGACCTTTTTAAAAACTAGAAGTAATACTTATGCTAAAATACACTTAACAGCAATAAAATTGTTTTAGGTCATGTTATTAAATGTAGAAACATGTTTAAATCACATTGTTGCTATAAATAAATAAATAATAAAAACAATAAATAATTTATAATAGGTTGTAGTAATGGTTTTGGGTGTTTTTTATATTGTACAACATTTTTAATAATAATTTTTACTATAATTCCTAAACATGTTGATTTAAGAATTAATTGAATAAATATAAAGTGAGAAATATGGAGATTGTTTGTTTGTCCAAATTTGGGTTTGAATAGTAGTCACACCTTTAAAAGTGTTAATTCCGTTTATTTTATAGTTTATTTAGATTTTTGTATTGAACCTAAATAACAAATGTCTCACAGAAAATAGATAAAGAGATTATGTTTTTTATCAGTAAGTTTATTTATTTTAATACATATAGCATTTTATTTATATTTAAATGTGATCATATTAACATGCTGAATGTTCAGACAGTTATTGTGAAAATGACCATAATATTATAAGGATTTTAAAACTTGATAAATAGAATAATTTTTTTTATAACATGTATTAACAAAATCTGTCTTGGGAAAACTGAAGTATCAATAAAACAGTTATAACATACGATTTCACATGGACCAAGCAAATAAAGAAAAAAAGTCTAAACACGAGGAAATTCAGGATGTAAAAATGTCCACGTTTATCTGTCCAAACAGTTCAATTTGTCAAAACTGTCCCTGCAGCTTATTCCACAAACATCTGTGAACATCCTGACTTAGGGAAGAAAATTTTTTGGTAAATGTAATTTCTATGTATATCCTTGTCAGATCAACTTGGTTTTAGTCTCGCTGTGATTGTGATCTGCTCTCCAGGACTGAGTTTTTGGATGTGCTCCAGGAAACACCTGTAGTGGTGTTGAGTGATGGGTCCAAAGTACTGTGTTTGAACAAGGGATCATGGAAAACTCCATCCATCCAGTGTCTCAATGTGGTGACTGGAGAGTCCTGCTGCTTCTCCAAAACTTTCACAGGGGAAGATGAACCAGGAAGTTGTGTATGTGGTTGACATCTAAGCATGCATGAAGAATACTCATTTAGCGAGGTGGCAGTTTGGGCCAATGACCAGATCCTTGGCTTGGAATCAAGGGTCTGATGATCTTGCTGGAAACACAGTTTTGTGTGAACGTTATGGTTGTGCTCACAGTCTCGGCTCGAAGTTTTTAGGCAACTTTTTGGCAACTCAGGGTCCTGTTCAAGTGCAGCTCCTATCGATGGTAGCTTTAAGTTGTTTCCTTCTAGAGAGGATAACTTTAAGTGGGTCTCCTTCAGGTGCTCATTGTTGGACAGGTGTGTATTCAAGTGGTTACTTATGTGAAACTGGTGCTTCAGCTCACATTCTGAGCTCTCTGATTCTATGCGGTCAAACTCATCCAAGTCACTTAGCTGAAGGTCCTTATCCTCATGACTCCGGCTCTCTGATAAAAGAATAAGAATACTCTTTAGATACAGATAAACTCCAATGTATGGATCTAGTTTGCGCATTTTATTAAACCACAGTCCATTTGGAGGTTTTAAGAAATAAGTATAGAAAAAACATTATATTCAATTTTTGTTTTATTTAAGAATTTTTTAAAGTAATTTCAGTTTAACCCCCAAACAATAACCCAAACAATAACTCTTTACCAAGTTTGGAATATCAAATGAAATTTTAAAATGTTACCATTTGTGACATTTTTTAATTTTTGGATAGCTAAAGAACTACAAAAATCAAATCAAACCAGTTTTAAACATTTGCCATCCCCTTCCTGTAACCATAATGATGAGTTATGATACATCTGGTATTTTGTTAGACATGATTTGAAAACATTTTTCATTACTATAACATTTTATTTCATCATTTGAGCAGTCTTACATGTTTTATCTTCAGTAGCTTTGTACTTATACACAATGATTTGGTTTTATTATATAGGTTGCTTCTAATAAACCTTCTGTTGGGGAAAGTGTTAAATTATAGTCTGCTGGAACATGGAGATTACTGTTCAAAGTCCAGTAAGCTACAGCTTTAGAGCCCTTGCTCTTGACTTTACTTTATTCATTCTTGTACAGCAATCTTTTAGTTGTAACTCATTTTTACTCTGCTTAAGGTGATGATATGGCAAAACACATTGTTTTATGTACTTGAGTAGCGCCAATCTAGTAAGTAGTCACCAGTTAAAGTCAATCAGAATTCCTAGTAATGAATCAAGATGTCATACCACATCAGCAAATGAATCATCACAATATATTTGTATATATTGTTTTGTTGTTTATGTAAATACTGATGTATATGATGTGATACATAAGCCAAAATATTACATTACAAATAATAAAATTTAATGTCAAAACCCATGACTGCTGAGTTATTTTCCCAACAGTGCCATCGTCCTGTCAGGTGTCAGCATACAAACAGGATTGCTATTTCTGTGATGGGGTAGCTGAGACGCTAGAGAACCCTAGATTCTTTAATGCATTAAAAAAATAACATCCATGCCAAATTGTTTCTCTATAGTAATGCATAGTAAAAATTAGTCAGGAAACTAAAGAAGAAGTGTTCTGAAGGGTTTTGGAAACTAAAAACTGTTACATTGAATTTAGTAACCAAAAAGACTAAAAGCTTTTACTTCTACATCTACATCTAGGCATTTAGCAGACACCCTTATCTAGAGCAACTTACAAAAAGTACCTTTAAAGTTTATTCCTAAAATTTTACAGAACTGCATAATGTTTTAAAACATATTGAAATATTCAGCTAGTGAAGCACTAGCCCACCACCTTTGAGAGTTAAAAAATCTAACCTTCGTCATTTGTGTCATTTTTGATCTGGTCTTCCTGTGACCCCTCGTCATCACATCTTTTGTCATCTGTGCCCTTGTTTCTTGGTGCCCACGTCATTTTGTTTTCTTTCTTTAGTCTCCGTCTTGCATTTGCAAACCATGTGGATACTTGGGTGAGGGTCATCTTGGTAATGATAGCCAGCATGATCTTCTCCCCTTTGGTTGGATATGGGTTCTTGCGGTGCTCGTTTAGCCAGGCCTTGAGAGTGCTAGTACTTTCTCGTGTGGCATTCTTTGGCCTGGATGCATCACCATATTGGAAGCCGCTGTACGGGTAGAATGCTGCAGGAGAAGTGTGTGCTGCAAAACTGACCCCAGGACTGTCCTTCAAATCATACTGAGAACCCTAAATACACACAAGAAACATTAATACATGGTTCTTTTTAACACACACAATAACAGGTATGAAAACTTTGAGTTCAGTCAGACAGGTTCACAAGCAAGATTTCTGGTCACCACAGTCTATGTTTGTGAAATGAACGTGTTGCTCTTATTCAGAGACACTTAGTGGTGTCCTGAAAGCAATATTAGGTGTTTTTTTAATAATTTTATTTTTAATAAATTTAGGAAATTTAGTTAATCATGGAAAACATATAGCCTAGAAGTTAAGGTTAAGGACTAGTAATTTAAAGATTACTGGTTTGCCAAATATTAGTCTTTTGGCACTAAACTGAGGCCCTCAACTCTCTATTAATCAGACTCTGTAGTGTAAGTTGCTTTGGGTAAAATAATCAGCCAGCTGGCATTTTTGACAGGAATATTACCTAGAATTTAAGTAATAAAAAACCTTAAGTACAATAGTGACTCTTATTTTTACTTTACTGATTTAGGTGATGGCAAAGTGTATAAAATATCGTGAGGGATCACAAAACTAGATTATGGTCTGCATTATTAATTTTTTATTTTATTACATTTAAAACTTTGCTGGTTTATCTACAGAGTCTCTTACTAGTCTCTTGCCACTAGTGTGCTAACAGAAAAACCTGCTGCTCCATCTTGACACATACTTTTGAACAAAACATGAAAAAACAAACTCAACAAAATCTAATTAACATAAATCAGTAAAACCATTGTAAAGTGTTTTTTTTTAAGTTTGTATATATTTTGTTTGTATTTTATACAAAGTGTATTCATTATTTCATGATTTTTTCAGGCAGGTTCAGATTTCATTTGTTTTGGGTGGTGGTAAAATGGTTTAACTATGCATAGCTTTTTGTAAATACCTTTTACACAAATTTTAAATTACATTTTATTAATATTTGAAAATGTTATAATTATTTTTTGTGAAGTCAGTAGATTTACATCCAAATAAATAATAATAAAAATAAATGTTCTTATACAGCACAGCATGGTTTTCTAAAACATTTATTAAGTATAGACTCTGATTTCTCTGTATATAAAAACTACTGTTGACATACCCATTCCAAATGTGTTTCCCCCAGTTTTCCCTCATCACTCCCCCCCCCCTAAAACATTGTGTAATTTTGGAGTGACTGTTCTAAATGATAAACTGTAATATAGCGCTGATGTTTCTGTTTGATATTTGTTATAAATAGGCACAGTCACATTCTTATGATCAACATTTTACTTTTAGGTTTTAATATATGAAATTTCAATTCATTTTTTAAGGTGTTCAATGTTTCTACTGCTAGTAGGTTTTTATAACAGGGCCACAGGCAACAAGTGAGCCACAAAGCACCCTCTAGTGTTCCCAAGACCTGCATTAGCTACACCACTGCTGGGTAAGATCAATGTCTTTACATTTTATTTTTTATTTGAATAAAGCTTTTTTCCAAAGCAACTTGTAATTAAACACAGATAAGGTTAGGGACCCTGCAGAAAAGATCTGACATTTGTGTGGTTTGAACTAGCAATCACTTAGCTTTGTAATAAACAATTTTTCTAAAGTCTAGACATTACTGACTATACATTAGGATTTGCACTTTTCTTTAAGTTTCTTTTACACCTAAACCCATTGTGCAGACAATTAAAAAATAACTTTTTAAATCAGATTTGTTCATAAAAATAATTATGAATTAAAACCTATTTGCAAAGGTTTTTGATTCCTATATTTATTAACCAGATGTGACACTACTAACATGTAATAACAACTGGAGAGTGTTTTACATTGCTATTATTATCTTAAAAATAAACTAATAATAATATTATTATGAATAGTTTAAAGTAGTAAAAGTGAAGGTTGCAAATACCTAAATAAAAATACTATAAATACTGTATACATTTACTATTTTCATTACTATTATAAATAAACCTCAGTTTCCTACTTACATGTCATAAATCTTAAAAATATTATTTAGTATTTGGAATCAGTTATTTTTATTGACATCTTTGGCTCAACAGAATTTTAGTAAAATAGACTTTAAAAAGCTTCTGCTGCTGTTTGTGTTAAATCTGCTTTATAAATGTATTGTTTTCCCCTCCGTCTCTTTAAAGTCACATTAGTTTCGACCTTTGACCTGTAACAGCATGAGACTGCTATTGTGTAACGTGAGAAACTTTGATTGCTGTTTGACACGGAAAAAAAATCCTGTTGGGATTATTATAGAATTATTAATGTTTGTTCAATAATCTTTTATCTGCTCATGGATCACTTTAAAACCAGCAAACAGGAATCATTTTTCAAAATTCGTTCTATAACATTATTTTACTACGAATAAATTGTTCTATCTAATCCAAGAATGGTTCCTGACATGTAAAAAGTTAAAAGTACCAAGGGATGTGCCTTAAATATAAAACAACCCTCAAACAAAATAAAAACAAAACCTAACATTGTAATATATATATAAATGTTTTTAAAAGACAGTGTGTGTGTGTGTGTGTGTGTGTGTGTGTGTGTGTGTGTGTGTTTTGTTTTGGATTTTTGGAGCTTTCATACATGTGTCTTTAATTACTATTTTAATATTTTGTACACTGATGCCCATGTGGTCATGAATTTTTTTTTAAAGAAAATCAGAAAGAATTAAATATAACAGTATTATTGTTATGATGTTTCCTCAAATCTTTTATTTTGTTATTATAATGAACATTATATCCAAATATCTGTTTTTAGACACAAAAATGTTAAACAAGAAACCCTTTCAAACATGGGTCTAAGGTTTTTATTATTATTATTATTGATTATTATTATTATTATAATGACTACATTAAATTTTAATAAATAAATTTTGTGTTGAAATTTAAAATAAATCAACACAAAAAAGACCCCTATTTTTGATCATTGTGTGTAAACCAGTAGGTGAAACGTTTCATTATTATATTTAAATGTGTACAGAATTAAATATTGTACAAACTTATATTAAAGTAAAACCCAGTGGAAATTCCATAAAATGAAACTTTACATCATGTTCCTGTTCCCCTTCAGGTCCACATCCTAAACATGATCTACTGGGTTATTAAGGTCGACTTACTGCTTACACCAGCTGAACCCAGTAACTGCATAGTTCAGCTTCCATTACACTGGATAAAACATTTTTATTGTATTCGTTTAGACAATAAATAAGTTTCTACATTTATTAAATGTATTATAAATTCTACAGAATTACAAAAAAACACAAACTACATTTTTATTTAATAAATTGATCCAAGATTAGCTATACTCATTTGTTATATTTAGTTATGTATACAATTGTTCTTGAAGACTGTAATACTTATCTTTATTATATTCATTTTTTTTTTGAGAAAACCATTATAGCATGTATTGAAGTAGCTGTTTGATTGTGAAACTGCTTTGTATTTACCCTTGGGGGCATTTTTTCTCATGAGGGGTGGCCTTTTGCCCCAGGGCTGGGGCCCTTTCTTAAATTATGTTGGTGCTGACTGGCAAGATAAATGGTAAATTGGTTCACGTATTTTTAAACATGCTGTCATGAACAATTAGGAAACACATTTAAACATTTAAAAGAAATTTATCAGTTTATTT
>JANDJT010091041.1:0-11824 GCA_024331685.1 Stegophilus panzeri
AACAACTTGCATTCACTGATTCAACTACGAATTCTGCATCATATCGAAGAGTGCTTGAAGATGATGTGAGGCCGTCTATCTGAAAGTTGAAGTTGAACTGAAAGTGAATCTTTCAACATGATCATGATCCTAAGCACACGAGCAAATCCACCAAGGAACAGCACAAAAAGAAGAAATGGAGGGTTATGGAACGGCCGAGTCAAAGCCCGGATTTGAATCCCATTGAGATGTTGTGGGGAGATTTGAAACGGGCAGAACATGCAAGAAAACCCTCAAACATCTTGCAGCTGAAAGAATATTGCATGAGAGAGTGGTCAAAATTTCCAGCAAACCTGGTGTACAATTACACAAAACACCTACAAGAAGTTATTTCTGCTGAAGGGGGCAATACTAGCTTCTTAGGCCAAGGGTGTACTTACTTTCTTTTAAACTACTGTACTACACTACTGTATTACTCTCACGCTGCTGTATGCACCTTATCATACAGAATGTTGCAGCCTTTACATCCTTTGAGTCTTTTGTTGCATCTTTCTTAGTGCAATGTTTCCTCAGTTACAGAGAAAACACTATTCAGCAACACACGCCCGCACACACACACACACACACACACACACAAAGTAGTGGCATCATTAAAACCAATTAAAAGTTGTTAATGTAGTTGATGTCCTGAGACTGTAGTTCCACTTTTCACCAGCAGGGGTCAGTGATGCTCTGTGTTTAAGCTTGACATCTTTTGGTGTGTGTGTGTGTGTGTGTGTGTGTGTGTGTGTGTGTGTGTGTGAGAGAGAGAGAGCGCGCGAGAGAGAACCAGATAGCAGTGTGATCAAGGCTGAATGGAGGAGCAGATCATACACTGATCCACTAAAGCACAAACAGCAGCGTTGCTTTTCTCTTCAGCTGCGTGCTTGAGTCCAAGTCAGTCAGATTGCGAGTCCGAGTCAGATGCTTGGACATTGTTTTCTCGTCATTCTGGTGGAAAGCGGAGTGTTCCCACGTCTCTACACTCTCCTGGTGTGGAACTGAGTTGTTCATATTAATAGAGAAACACATAAATCATTTCAGCTCACAGAAGATGAGAATTAAAAGAGATTCAGTTTGAAGTGAGTCACCTCTCATCATGTGGGAGACGAAAGAGAAAATAAAGGGATTAATAACAAACAGGAGACAACCAACCACTTACAAATGTCCATGTGAAAAGAAGGAGGACGAAGAGTTCTATCAGTCTGTCGTTCTGTCCATCTCTCCACCATTACAGAGAGAACTGTCTCCCAAACCAAACGACGTGAGATGCGAGTTCTGTTCCTCTCATCCACGGATCTTTATAGCCATGAGGGACACACCTGGGACACACCTGGGACACGGTTCCTCTGAGTGTATAGTGTCTCTGTTTTCTGTCTTCATTTTTTTCATCTCTTTCCGACAGGAAACATTTAACTCTCTCTTGTCCTTCTTATCTCATTGTCGTTCTCTCCATCTTTCTTCTCTCTCTCTCTCTCTCTCTCTCTCTCTCTCTCTCTCTCTCTCTCTCTCTCTCTCTGAATTTAATAATGAATCAGTGAGTCTCAGGCAGTTCCTTAAAGATAATGATTAGCTGCTCAGAGCTCTAATTGCGCAAATCATTAGAACCGAGAGGGCAGGAGTGTGGGATGAGTCCAGAAGTTAGAGTCAGAGGGGAGAGAGAGAGAGAGAGCGAGAGGTGCTGAATGCTAACGGCTCGGTTATAGTTGCTTTTAACTACACGTGCACGTACACAAGATGGCTGCTGTTTGTATCCTGCGGGAGTCTTGCACGTTGCTTGTACACATCCTCAGATAGTGTGTGTGTGTGTGTGTGTGTGTGTGTGACACCATTTGACCCCGAGTCCACAACTAGTGTTGTCTCAAATCACATCCTTGTGTAGTATTCTAGACTGTTATGGAACACCAACACTAACCGGGTTTCCTCTTACAATTAGTGTTTGCGCTTAAAAAAAAACCCTTAAACCTACTGAAAGCTGGACTTCTGGATTCTCTTCATCAGTAGATTTGAGAAGCAGCTGATGACCACAATCAGGACGACAGCCGAAGGTTTTAAAGAGAAACGAAGCTCGTCAGTGTGTTTAAAATCTCTCAGCCTTACCTACAGTTTGACTTAAAATCCCGAATCTCAGGTGTCAAGTACAAACCGGCCTTAAGTCTCTCCCTCCTCCCTCCTCCCTATTCCCTACTCACTACACTGGAGAATCATGTGCACTATGTAGTGCACTAACGGAGTACACTAGATCAGCGAGATGTTCATTTTGATCTGCAGGATTCTAGAGTGTAGAACCCAACACTGTTACAGGGTAAAGACTGGAACGTTCTGGAACGCTGCACCAAGCCACATGTTTGTGGTCATGTCCCAAACAGCACGTTGAGGAGTCTCTTGTTTGGACCCTACCGCTGCTGCAGTGCATTGTGGGATGTGGTGTACTGTGTTAGAGAGCTGCAGTGTGACAGTAGGGCACCATGTAGTGTACAGGGTGTGATTTGGGACACTGAGTGAGTGGGCGTGTTTAAGGGGAGTATGTTTAATAAACAGCGTTGCTATGACGACAATTCAAATGTTGGAGGTTGTTTAAGAATTAAATCATTAAAAATTTTTAAATAATCCATTATCAAATTATTACACACCTGCAAGTAATAACATAATCTCTGTGTGTGTGTGTGTGTGTGTGTTGGAGCTCTCTCGGTCTAGACTTTGCTGGTGCCACAATATTGATCTCTCTCACGCTCTCTCTCTCTCACGCTCTCTCTCTCACACACACACACACACACACACACAGACAGTCTGTCAGACCGAGGCCGTTTATTAAAATCTAGTATGTCAAAATATGATGGGATCAAACACCTGAGGTAAATTTAATACTCTGATGAGTGTGTGTGTGTGTGTGTGTGTGTGTGTGTGTTAGTGTTAAAATAATCAGAAAGTGAAAACATGTTTGAAATGAAGTTTCAATCTGTCTCTCTCTCTTGCTCTCCCCACTGACCACCTGAGGAGGGGTGGGGCCAAGACCAAAACAAAAAGCACATGGTGCTCATCGCCATGGAAACCACAACGTGAAGGGATACAGTGACAGTAACTTCTCTCCGTCTTTCTCTCTCTCTCTCTCTCTCTCACACACACACAATAAATTACAGGACGGAGGAATTAGAGAATAGGTTCAGCCATCACCTGGAAGAGCAATTAATAATTCATTCATCTTATGGAGAGGTGTGTGTGTGTGTGTGTGTGTGTGTGTGTGTGAGAGAGAGAGAGAGAGAGAGACTCTTGAAGATGAGTGCAGATGGTCATCAGATGGAGGCAGATAGTCCTGGTGTGACAAGCTTTTGATATCACCTCAGCATATACACACCCCATATGTCATCAGACCTCACAACCTGTCTTTCTCTCTCTCACACACACACACACACACACACACGACTGTGACCTCATTTCACACCTTTCCTCCACACACTCCAACCTGCAACACTGTCTCTAATTCATTTCCTTTCTCTGTGTGTGTGTGTGTGTGTGTGTGTGTGTGTGTGTACACACTATATTCTTTATATTTGGAATAAGATTAAAGTATTTGCACCCTTACAGCGGTGCTTGAAAATTTAGAATTTTCTACATTTCTGTGTAAATCTGATCTAAAACATCATCAGATTTTCACACGAGTCCTAAAAGTAGAGATAGAATGAGACGGAATATTATACCTGGTTATTTATTTATTGAGGAGAATGATCCAGTATTGCACATCTGTGAGTGGGGAAAGTATGTGCACCTCTGGGATTAGTGTGAAGATCTGATGATGTTTTGGGTCATATTTATACATTCACACAAACTACAGAGAATTTAGAGATGCCATTCAGCCTACAACGCATGTCTCTGGACTTTGGGAGGAAACTGGAGTACCCAGAGGAAACCCCTGGAGGTCTTCATAGAGCTCGCTTTGTGCCATGTTGGAGCAGTGTTTGGGTTCCTCTTAGTTCCAGTGAAGGGGAAACTGTAATGCTACAGCATACAGAGACGTTCTACACAACTATGTGCTTCTGAGTTTGTGGAAACAGTTTGGGGAAGAACCACATATGGGTGTGATGGTCAGGGGTGCACATACTTTTGGCCATATAGTGTATTTGTATTATTATGTAATGAATAGGCACAGAAGCCGTGGGTGCCTACTGGAACTTTGTCAGATGAGTTCAGTTTGAGATGAACTCTTACATCAGCATCAACTGTAATGTGCTTACATTTATATTTTAAACTGGCTTAGCAAAAGCTGGAGCGGCACCTGGGGTCGTAACCCCCCAACCCCGCCCCCCAATAAGTCACACCCCCAGTAGATCCGCCTTATTTACATATCTTTATTAATAACTTGATTTATTTATTAGAGTTAACTTTATAACCTTAATGAGCTGTTTTGCACTCTTTCAGTCGACCTTCATGTCGATGGAGAATCAGATCTTTTCTCTCTCTCACACACACACACACACACACAGAGTTCTGATCTTTCTCTGTAACAATGTGTGTTAGTAATGTAACAGAAGCTTGCGCTCCATCAGCAATGACGCAACGCTTCTGAAAGACAGAAGGAAAAAAAGCAGATTGAACAATGGGACAACGGACAAGAAAAGAGAAGGAGGGATAGAAAGAGAGAGAGAGAGAGAGAGAGAGAGAGAGCGCTTCTGTCGAGTGATGAAGAAAATCTCCTCACTTTAAGCGTGCGTCTCTCCAACATCAAACGATTTGTTTTATCCGCTTCGTATTCCTCTGAGCGCACGCTTCACTTTGATGATGAAATACAGAGGACATCTGTACGTGTGTGTGTGTGTGTGTGTGTGTGTGTGTGTGTGTGTGTGTGTGTGTGTGTGAGTGAGTGAGTGAGTGAGAGATCAGCAATGTTCTGGCCAAGACAAAGTTCAAGGTGCAAGACTAAAAGGCCACAAACTCTGTCCTTCTAACACCTGTTCAACAGAGAGAGAGAGTGCAGTATAGGAAGTTCCCTGTGGGTGTGTCTGGGTGTGTCTGGGTGTGTCTGTGGGCGTGTCTTGTGGGGAAGCGTAGCACACATCACCTCAGTCTGACCCACGCACTGACCACCACTTTAATTCACTCATTCATGGGTGCACAAACTTATGAACACAACAAGAAGTTGCTGCTGTGTGTGTGTGAGAGAGAGATGGTTATATATAACTGAAACGTGTTCATGGTAGAAGGTTCCACCCTCGTAGTTCGGCTCTGTTCAGGGTTTTCAGGTCAGGATGAAAGCACTTCGTTAAACACTGCTTGACCTTTGATTGCTCGTTATCAGATGTCCGTTAATCCTCCTCGAAACCTCATTGGCCGTTCAGCTCGGCTCTCCTCTCAGTGATTAGCATAAATCCGGTTCCGGTCTGCAGCGGGGCGGGACGTCCTCACCACTGTTTAAATGTTAATTAAAGTCAATCTGGAGGAGATTAATCCATTTCTGATGGACAGGGAGAAGGACTCTGTGTGTGTGTGTGTGTGTGTGTGTGTGTGTGTGTGTCCTGAAGGCTTTACGAAGTCAAGAGTCTGCGCTTATCTCCCTTAACCTCAGACCGCGAAATTAGCAATTAGCATATCCTTTGACTGCAGAGAGAAAGACAGTGTAAGTGTGTGTGCACGTGTGTGTATTAATCCCTCCGGGTTCTAAAGCACTCCACCTGTCTGAGGTCACACTCGATGTGAAAGGAGAGACAAAGCCTCTCGGACAGAACATGCTCATCAGAAAGTGCATGAAATTTCCCAGCTACAGGCTAATGTCGCTAACAAGTAATGGAAGCGTATAGCCACCGGTTTAGCATTGTGTCTAAATCAGTCACCTGTCAACAAGGTGGTGATGTCTTGACCCAGGCCATGAGAGGTGCAGAATGCTGGACGGATCACCGCCTGATTATCACCGAGCTCCGCATCAAAGTCCATCCCCCTCAGCGTCTCAGGAAATCCACTAAAAAGCAGCTGAACTGTGCTAAAAAAGTCAGCTCCAGCAAGGAGCATTCTGTAGGTATGAAGGCACCAGAGTTTGAGGCCATCTTGTGCACTGATAACACCATGGATCAGAAATGGACCTCCATAACCTCAATACTATACAAAGCTGCAGTTGACTATTTAGGCTATAGAGCCAGAAAACATCAGGACTGGTCCAATGAGAACTTTGATACCATCATATCCCTGCTGGAAACCATGTGCAGAGGACACAGGACTACTCTTAACTGCCCTGCATCCACCATCCTCCAGCAACAGTGGCAAACAGCACCAATGAGGTACAAACAAGCTTACGTACTTCACAAAATACATGATGGATAAACAAAGCTCCAGAGATCCAATCATATGCTGACAGAAAAGACATGCACAATTCCTACAACTCCATAAAGAGCATACATGACCCTAGGAGCTGCTCAATCACACCTCTAAAAGCAGCAGATGGATTGACCATCTTAAAAGATCAAAAACAGGTTTTGGCAAGGTGGGTTGAACATTCTGAAGCCCTTCTAAACCAACACTCACCAACGGATCACTCCATCCTGGAGGAGCTGCCTAATCGCCACCCGTTCAAGTCCTTGACCACCCACCAACCTTTCAAGAGGTATTAGCAGCCATCAAGACCCCAGCAGTGGTGGTATCTCAGCAGAGCTCCTCAAACATGGTGGCTACTTGTGTACCAGGATGATCAACCAATACACCCTGCAGGTCTGGGACCAGGAGAAGAACCCTCAACAATGGAGAGATGCCAACATTGTCACTCTTTACAAAACAATTGAGACAAATCCATCTGTGGCAGCAGTCGTGGCACATCACTGCTAGCTGTGGCAGGCAAGGTCCTGGCAAAACTCATGGTATGCAGGCTGGTGGAGAACCGTGGAGAACTTAACAGAACATCTGTTGCCAGAGTCACAGTGTGGTTACAGGAAGAACTGGAGCACTGTGGACATGATATTCACAGTAAGACTGCTACAAGAATAACTTCATGAACATCAGCACCTTTTCTTGGCATTTGTTGATCTTTCCAAAGCTTTCGACACTGTGAATGGAGAGCTACTCTGGGATATCCTGATTAAATTTGGCTGCCCAGGAAAACTTGTGAACTTTCTGTCACAGTTCCATGACGGGATGGTGGCTCGTGAGGCCACATGGGGACAGGAATCGGTGGGTTTTAATGTACACACTGGATTAAGACAAGGGTGTGGGTTTGCACCGGTGCTTTTCAACATCTTCCTCCTGTGTGTCCCGAAGCTTCTTCATGACAAGCTGGAAAGCAGTAGTGGGGTCACTGTGGACTTCAGGTTAGATGGAAACCTTTTTTAATATCTGAAGGCCTCAGCAGTGCAGGTCCTTGAGTTGCAGTATGCTGACTGCATGCTTGTGGCTCACACCCCAGAGGAACTGCAACCCATCCTTTCCATGGCATTGAAAGCCTACAGCAGACTGGGCTTGTCAGTCAACACTACCAAGATGAGGTGATGTGCCAATGGAGGTCCGGCACCTCACCCACTATACCTGTCCTCACCATAGAACATCAGCCACTCACAATAGTCCCATCCTTTAAATACCTGGGCAGAATCCTATCTGAGTGCTGCAACATCGACCACCAAATCCACAACTGGATAAAACGGTCTTTCAAAACATGCTGCACATCTGCACACAAGTTTCCATCTATAAAGCCGTCTGTATCACCTGTCTCCTATACAGTGGTGAAGCCAGGGTCACATACAGCCGCCACCTGAGGATGCTGGAATGCTTCCATACAAGATTCCTGCAGTGATCTTATAAGGGTTCTTGGGGATCACTTGGTGTACCACGTTGCAAGGACACACTGCAAGAGCATGGAGGCCGCGATCACTGAACCTGCGCTGGCTTGGGCGTGTTATTAGGTTGCCTCCAGATCACCTGCAATGGCAAGTCCTGTATGGACAGCTTCATCTGGGCCACCGGTCCACAGGGGGTCAGAAGAAGTGGTACAAAACCAGATGAAAACATCACTGAGGAAATGTTAAATTGACCTCTCACGACTGGAAGAAGCTGCCGTTAACCGTTCCATCTGGGGCAGCTCTTTCACAAGGGAATAGAGTGGATGGAACTGGAGAGAAAACTGAACATACAGCAAAAAGGAGATGTACAGCCGTGTCTGCCTCCACTAACCCACACCTCACGCACCACCCAATAACTATAGTTAGATCAGGACTTGGACTTTATAACCATCAAAGAACACACCGTTAATACGGAGGAATGTCGTCATTGGACACAATGGACTACCGTGTGTGTGAGTGTGTGTGAGTGAGTGTGTGTGTATGCGTCTCTGTCCTAATTATATGTGTGTGTGTGTGAGATGCTGCAGGCTTTGTCCAATCACAGCTCTATTTAAATGATGTGACATGTTATCACCTGTGGGCCAATCAGAATGCAGCTCCGCCCCCTCAGAGTTGACAACTGGAAAAGACTGAGACAATATTGAACTAATGAGCGTGCACGCGCACACACACACACACACACACACACACACACACACACAGACCTTCAGAAAGACAGAAAGGGTCAGAGAGATATTTTTTTTTTCCTGACTTCATGAGTCCTGACGTTTCTCACCATGCTGCTGTAATGCCTGTTAGTCTCTCTCTCTCTCTTCCTGTTCCTTTCATTCTTTTGTTTTCTTTCTGCCCTCCTTTCAGACAGACACACAGACATGAGTGGGGACACAGAGATGAGTAGAGAGAGCGAGACCGGTATAGAGCCAGATGGGTAAAGAGCGAGCGTGAGACGGAGAGAGAGACTGAGAGGCTGATGGAGAGAGACAGTGTCTTTCCATTCTTGTAGCTAAACATGATCACATGACTAATAACTTTGCTCCCACTGGATAAACAGCAGGTCATGTGACCAGGTTTGAATGAATATTATTGGCTGATTGTTGGCCTGTTTGAGTAAACTTGGGTTTTTCGGTTTCAACAAGGTGGATTGTTTTTAGTGTGTTTCATCGCCATGGTAACTTATACTACCCGTTTAACCTGCTCCGGAGAGGGTTTTATTCTGGGTAGGAGATCGCAAACCCAACTTCGACCAATCAGCTGTGAGCAAAGTGATATAAATGTGATGCATCGACGTGAACCCTTTAGTGTGTGTAGTGAAGGCGCCGCTGTGTGGAGAACCCTGTGTATAATAAGACGGGCCCTTAGAACTCTTTATGGAAAGACACGATCCTCCTCTGGCTTTTTCTGATGTATGAAAGATATGGATTGTCAGCAGATGGTACAGTTTATCTATAAGAAGCCAAAGCCACGCCCTCTTACTGTACCTCATGCTGTACGTGTTGCTTTACAGTTCAGCCGCACACGTCTGGTGTTTGCGCTTGCGGAGTAAACACTGACTCGGGGATAAAACCTGGCGGTACCGAGGACACTGATAACCAGCATCACGAAACCTGATGACCTTTAACCCGGGTTAGATTAGTTTAACGCAACTCAATTCAACTCAAAACTTACTCTGCAGCTCCGAGTTTGTTCAGCTCGCCTCCTGAAACCGGCCTCTGGGCTTTTATCTGTTTATTCATTATTTATAAATATATAAACACCACAGCCGTGTAAAAAAGTTTCATCAGTGACCTCAGATCAAATTACACAAATATCAAAACACGTATTATTAACACTAATCCCTGTGTGTGTGTGTGTGTGTGTGTGTGTGTGTGTGTGCGTGCGAGATTTCATTATGGTCACATTGATATGACAAGACATCTGCAAAACACACACACTTTTCATAAGCGTGAATAAAACAAACTGCCTCGAGCATTGCCTTTCCTAAAACACGCGCACACACGCACACACACACATACATGCGCACACACACATATATATATACACACACACATACATATACACACACACACATACACGCGCACACACACACACACACACACACATATATACACACACATACATATAATATATATATATATATGCACACACACACACACACACACACATCACTAATTTCCCTGAGAGCATGCAGGACAAGGCGAGTGAGGCAGAATAAGAACGAGGGAGAGACGCAGAGAGAGACAGACGGAGAGAATGAACTGATTATCATGCTTCCTCTCCTCCAGTCTGTGAGTTTGTTCGTAAATATTAATTTATTCAAATGACAAATATTAATTTACCGAAGTGAGTTTGGAAGGTTTAGACCCCTGTTAGTGTTTGGATGTAAACACACACACACACACACACACACACACACACACACACTCTGTTAGGAGATGAAGAAGAAGAATAGAGGAACAATGAAAGAGCAAGAAGCTGAATCGGGTGATGAAGAATTCATGAGCGTGTTTCCTCTTATCAGTGTTCGTTCAAAACACTTCGCTTTATTTACACTTATCTCTGTGTGTGTGTGTGTGTGTGTGTGTGTGTGAGAGAGAGAGAGTGTCATGAATTTTAAACACATAATAGCTAATCAATAGTGATGATGTTTGAGCTTTAAACTGTCTCTCATCTTCTCATCTCTTGTTCTTGGGGCCTTGACCTCGCGCCTCACGCTTATTAATTAACCATGACCACGCCCATTGTCTCTGTTAATCAACAATGACCCCGCCCCCTTGCCTTTGTACATTTAATGTAACCCCCTTGTTGGGTTAGTGACCAGTGTTCTGGAATCTTCTCCAGTATGTGTAATAACACGTTTACATATTCTCAGGTGTCTGTCTGGAGGAGATTGGATGACGGAGCAGAGCGACTTTCCCGCCTCACGTTCACGTCCAACTTCAGAGACATCTTGTTTTTTTTATTATTCGAGTCAAATGATCCATTTCGCCCCGTTTGCTTCTGCAAGAAGAAATGGATTAGAAATGAGAAATTACTGTGGCGGAGTGCTGGGAGAGAACGCTGCCGCTCTCTCCGTCCTCTCAGGGATCCAGCGATTTGTCTCAAACGTGGAGCAGAAATGAAAATATGAATCAAAAACGAATTTAAAACAGCTTGGGGGCACGCTGTTGACCTTCTAATGCTTTTTTATTCCAGTTTATTCCTCAGCAGCGTCAACGTTATTATCAAAACTCATAACTACTCCACATCCAGCCCTTCTGCATTTCTCTTCCCCTCCCCCAGCTTTCTGTTTATTTCAGCATGAAAATCTCAGAACATCCTGTTAACAAATCCAAGCGGTGTACTCGGTCTGGAACAGTGTTTATGTAGGTGGGTGGTACGGGCCAAGTAACTTCCGCATAAACGCCAGGACCCGAGGTTTCCCAGCAGAACGTCACCCAGAGCGTCACACTGCCTCCACCAGCTCGCCAGGTAACGAGATAATCAGTGTTCTTCACTTCACCTGTCGGTGCTGTTAATATTCTGGTTGATGTTCTGAGTGTAATAACTCTATAGTGTACCTGAGGAAGCCTGATGGACGCAGTGCACTAGATAAGGAAGTGATCACGTCATACCCTACATAGTGCCCTTGTACAGGGGGGGAGGAAGCTGCGTCCTAAATGACTCGTCACTATGAGCAAGTGCACTTGTTTAAGGAGCAGGAAGCTGAACAGATTGGGAATGTGTTTATTTAAACGATGATGTGGTGATTGTACACACACACACTGTCTAACTGTCACATCAGTGTCTAATTGTTTTAGGAATTAACAGATTCCTCAGATATCGCTTTGTTTATTTTCCTGCTTGTGATAACAGTGGAGGTTTACACATCCTCTGGCTAACAACTGGATGCTACACACACACACACACACACACACAGCTGGCTCTATCAGTCGCCTGCCATCTGTCCGTGTTATTTACCTCACCACAGTGTTAATATCAGACGTTCTGATCTGAAT
>JANDJT010091881.1:0-11785 GCA_024331685.1 Stegophilus panzeri
TATCTATATACCGTGTTGATATTTCTGTAAAGCTGCTTTGAGACAATGTCTATTGTAAAAACCGCTATACAAATAAATTGAATAGTTTATAATTCATTTATGTTATATATATATATGTGTGTGTGTGTATATATATATATATATATATATATATATATAATTTATTTTATAATACTGGTCTTTATGTAACTCAGAGAAGTGACTCTGAATTGTGGTCTACGTGTGAAGGGCAACTTGACATGAGAAAAACAAGTTCATTATTATCAAATGGCCTTAATTCCTAGGAATTAGACCAGGGCGTGCACATCACTATCCGAAGAAGAGCAGAACAAATGCATTCAATAACCTAGGCAGGCTACAGTCAGTCTGTCTAATAAATGGAGGTTTTTACCAAGTTATGCAGAGGACTGCTTAAGATGAGAAGTAAAAACCTTGATAGATTAACAGGCAGAACTCACAGTACACGTGTAGAGGGTATGTGTGTCAAATATTGATAAGGAGGTCAGCCTGACCTGGTGTGGTCTCAGCGGCCTTACATGCCATAGATAAAATACGGTAACTAGTTGAATTATAGGGATGGGGAGACATTTAGTGGCAGTAAAGAGTTAGTGTGCGTTAGAATTAGCCAATTAGACATCAGCTCCTCCAGCTGCTCACCACCCCTTATAAACTCCTAGGAGAGAGATATTTAACATTGTCTTTGATGTATTACATATGAATTTGTGTTTCATCCCCACGTACATTTCACGTATACCTTTACTTCTGTCATATAGCCGATCACAGGATCAGTTACCCTGTCCTGACTGAAGGTATAGTTTAAAATTCTCTCTGACTGGGAACGAGTGCACACCTAAATAAGAGGCATTTGCACATAAACATCTGAATAAGGACTTTGCACGGTATGTAAAATTTAGCCCCCTCAAAAACCACTTTGTTTTGCAAAAAAAAAAAAATCAGTTGTAACCTGTATGTTGTAACCTGTTGTTTACATGATGTGTGTTTTCTCTGTCTGCTGGCCCAAAATGCTTTGGTATAGCCATACTTTGAGGACATGCATTGCAGTGTCATGGTTCTGTACCTGACAGTGTGATTGCTGACATTCTGCTACTGTGCCTGCAACAGGACAGAAACAACTGCATAATAATCAAAAAATAGTACTTCTTGGGGATGATCATTTTTATTCCTCTCAGAAATGTGCTGCTCTCCTCTGGCTAATAGTTTTTGTTTGTCAGGTCCCAGACCACGAGACAGACAGACTGGCTAAAGTGACAGTCTGTTGGCTGCCTTGAGATGTCACAAAGGTTCCCACATGTAGAGACTGAAATCACTTCCTCTCTAACTCATACACTATTTACTACATAGACTGTCCTATTTACAGCCGTGCATAAAGCAGCAGTGAGGGAGGCACTGGGCTGGATTTAGACAACCCTAACGACTGGGTTTTTACAGACCTTATCAATTTTTTAGACATGACATGCTGTAATTTGATGTCTAACCCTGCAAAAATACGGTTCTTTTTAACTAACTGTCATAAACTTTGTCTATTATTTTTTACTATTAACTATTTTTAATGGCTAATTATTTGCCATTTATAAGATAAATAGTTACTCTCGTGTCTATATAATTTGTTTGATTCTTGACATTTAGTGAGAAAACATGATTTTAAGCAAAGATAGCAACAAATATGACAAACACATAATGCTTTATTGAACTGCATATTGCATACCACATATTTGCATAACACAATGCAGATTCTCCACAGATTAGGACTGAATGATTTAGACTGCTCTTTCAACATCCACATCCCATGTTCTGCATGTACAATAGTTGCATTGCCAAGGCTGCCACAGTCAAGTTAGTCTAACGTTATGCTAAATGATTTTTTTCTGTTTTGTAGGAGACCAAAACTAGTAATGTTTGCAATTTTCACAGCAACTAATCTCAAAGAGAAAATTTTTAGTTCATGGAAAAACTAAATTTAACAGAAATTTTGCTGAGTTGAATCTAATTGAATGAGTTTATCATTTTGCATCAACTGTGCATGCACTCTGAATGGTCGACCATAATTGTTCAATTCATGCTGTTACATAAGGTATTGTCACTTTGTTGAAGAATAGCTGTGGGTTTTCATTATATCTCTTCTTACTTTTCATATTAACAGCATGGTAAGGTATGTAATTTTCAGATTTTCTGGAACGTATTAAAAAGTTCTATTAAAAGATTCATGTGTTAATGAAAACCTCCTTACAATCCATCTATTCTGAACAGGAATGTGTTTGGCAGGGGTGAGGAGAGTTTTATCTGTGTGCTGATATTGGGTGAGCAGCCTAAGTAAGATGGTTTGAAAAAGAGTTTTTTGGGTACGTGGGCAGTTGAAGATGGAACACTGAAAGGACAACACCTAGTTGAGGACTGAACACCTGGGTATGTACATGAAGCTGCAATAAAACTATTCCTTTTCTCCAGGTTTGTGCCTGCTTGCATCTTTATTAAGGGGAAAATCAGAAAATTACTTCAAAAAAATATTCAAAGTTAAGCTAATGTATTGTATTTTCATTTGTTATATTGTTATATTATCCAATGGTACTGGGTGAAGAAAATCAGCATCATATTGGCTGTCGGCCTTTCTACTTTTTAAATTTCGACACTGTCATTGCCAACTGAAAAACTTATATTAGTCAACTAGTATTTCCAAAGACAGGCATTCTCATTTCTGGTCTGCTAGCCTCTCTTTAGAGCCTATTCTCCAGATGTATGCAGGCATTCTTGTCATCTCTGATAGCCAGACACTTCAGGATACTGCCATATAAGCTAAATTCATAAAGAAAGCTAGCAACCCTCCCATCCCAACATGTGGGAATCATTATAATGCTTGCCATTCAAATCCAAGCAGTACGGTGGCTGACAGGGGCCAATGCGCTGAAAATGCAGAAAACACATGCAAATACAGAAACGCTACAATAAGGTGAAAACACAATGAGAAGGGTATACAACAAAACAGAAATTTTTCTGAGGCACACATGATGAAACCTGAAACCATGGTTAATCTAAATAGATGGAAAATTTAGGGTGTGCCGAAACCGGAAAGTGTGGTATCAGGAAGAGAGTCTGGCTTAACTGCAGTGTTAAAACAATCAGTCCCACTTCTTTTTTGAATGGTCTGCCGGGTGTTTCCATCACGCATTCCTCAGAAACATTTCTGTTTTGTTGTAAACCATTTCAGTTGTTTTCAGCTTATTGCAGTTTCTGATTTTGTATGTGTTTTCTGCATTTGTGTATGCTTTCTGCATTTGCATGTGTTTTTTGTATTTGCAGTATGTTGGCCCTTGTCAGTACTGTGCATGTGTTGCCAGCTCGATGCATCTGTTTTCTGCATTTGCACAATATGGTAGGCCATTATGTGTGGTACTGGCCCATGTTGAGGACAGTAGGATCACTGCCTGCAGCTGAAGTGGTAGTTCCTTCAGCCTATTAGAATTAAGGGACACCCAGAAGTGATTATCAGCCTGTGACTAAGCCTCAAGCACCACAGGCAGAGAATCATCCTCATTTCAACAAGAGGGACACAAGCTGGGGATGTGAGTCTTCTCACAGAAAAAAGGGTCCACTTGACAGTGGTTGGCCTCTCATAGACTTATGTGCCCAGTACAGCCAAAGCCCAGACTTGAACCCCACTGACTACCTGTGGTGCTCTGCCAGAGAGCCACAAGTTGACAAGGAGTTGATTTGCCATCGGTGAAAAGGTTTTGCTTTGCCTTGCCAAACCTCTCCCAGACCTGGGACACCACTTCTGTATGCACACATCACTCTCTCATGCACATGTCTTTCTGAGGAGCCATTGTTTTCAAGAGAACCTATTTCCTGCACTTTTAACAATGGACAGTCACAAAGCAATTTTATTAAAAAAAAACACATCTGGATATAGATTTACAGTACAGTGCAGAGAAACATGATTTCTTCTTTTTTGTGTATATCTCATACTAAATTATTTCAGAAATTAAAACAAAATCTAAGATAAAACAAAGGCAACCTGAGTAAACACAAAATACAGTTTTTGGATAATAATGTTATTTACTGAAGCAAAAAAGTTATCCAATACCAACTGGACCTGTGTGAAAATGTATTTGCCCCATAGTTGCCAATTCCCAAAATCTATGAAACTGCATTCATAATGGGGTTCAGCTGGACTAGACGCAACAAGGCCTGATTAATGCAAACCCTGTCCAATCAAGTCAACACTTAAATATAATTTTTTCAATAGCATGAAGTTGGTTAAAAGGTCTTACCCAGTAACACACTATGCCAAATTTGGAAGAAATTCCAGAAATTACAAGAAAGAAGGTGAGTGAAATACATTAGTCTGGGAAGGGTTACAAAGCTATGTCAAACGCTCTGGGACACCAAAGAACCACAGTGAGAGCCACTATCTCCAAATGGAAAAACTCTGCACAGTAGTGAACCTTCCCAGAAGTGGCCGACCTTCGAAAATTCCTCCAAGAGCACAGCAACTACTCATCCAGCAAGTCACAAAAGGCCATGGACAGCATCAAAGGACATACAGGCCTCTCTCTTCAATAAAGGTTCATGACTCCACTATCAGAAAGACACTGGGCAAAAATGGCATCCATGGAAGAATGACGAGGTGAAAACCACTACTAGCCCAGAAGAACATTAAGGCTCCTCTGAATTTTGCCAAAAACACCTTGATGATCCTCAGACCTTTTGGGAGAATGTTCCGTGGATTTATGAGTTGAAAGTGGAACGGTTTGGAAGACAGGGGTCCTGTTACATTTGGCATAAACCAAACACAGGATTCCACATGAAGAACATCATACCTATGGTCAAGCATAGTGGTAGAAGTGTGATGGTTTGGGGATGCTTTGCTGCTTCAGGGCCTGGGCAGCTTGTAATAATTGATGCAAACATGAATTCTGGTCTCTACCAGAAAATCCTAAAGGAGAATGTTGAGTTGAAACTACAGCAAGACAATGATCCAAAGCATTGGAGTAAGCCCTAGTCCTAGAAATAAGTGAAAGACTGATCTCCACTTATCTGAAGCATTTGGTTGCAGTTATTGCTGCTAAAGGTGGCAAAACCAGATTTAAAGTTTAAGGGGGCAGTTCATTTTTCACGAGATAGGTATTGGATAACTTTTTTTTTTACTTCCATAAAAATAAAAAATATATAAAAAACTATTGTGTGTTTACTCAGGTTGCCTTTGTTTTATGTTGTATTTCGTTTGAAGGTCTAAAACTAGTATGAGATATACACAAAAACAGGAGAAATCTTTTTCACAGCGCTGTATGTGGGTTATTGTTATAAACACATGTAGTCTGAAGGGATATGGAGAATTAAATTAACTTTAATTCATAACTTTAATTTGAAGTTTTTGTTCTTAATGCTTACAGTCCTGGCTACTAGTAAACTTTTTTTTTTTTATTTAAGGGAGATTTTGTGTTTTATTTACTGTAGCTACTGTATATGAAGGTCTGATTGTTAGTGACCTTAATATTCATATGGAGGATAAGAATTATTTATTTAGAACAGCATTTGCTGATATTCTTGACTGCTAGTGAGCATGTTACAGAACCCATTCCCTACCGTTGTACCTCATAGTGTTGGGTCTGAGTCCACCTTTGTCGAGTTCAAGTCAAGACCAAGTCTTTAACCAATCGAGTCAGAGTCAGAGTCCAAAGGGGGCAGAGTTGGACTCCAGTCCGAGTCCTTAATGGCCGAGTCCGAGTCGAGTCCAGCCAAGTCCAGAAAGTAATTAAACTGAAAAAAGATTTTAAATTGCAATTGTAAATTCAACACTGAGCAGTTAAATTAATATCTTAACCTTCACAAGGCAACATAAATGTAACACAAAATGCCACTATTACATCTCGCCATTGCCGTTTAATATTTTTATTTCATGTCATCAGCACCTCAACTAGTTTCCTACCAAAAAATGGTTTAAATAAAACAGGATATAGTGTAGTGTAGTGTAGGATGTAGAACTTTTATTATATTACAAGTGTATGAAAATACAAATTAACCTGTTTTGTTATTGTATCACACTATATTGTGTCCTGATTTAAAGACAATATGGTTAAAGATTTGATTTAAAGACAATATGTTTAGAAGAATGGGCCAAAATCACACCTGAATACTGCAGCCAATTAATTTCTTCATATAGGAAGCGTCTTGATGCTGTCATTACGTGTTCAATATTTTTTTCCTGTGTCATTCCACTTTATTACACATAACTTTATTTATGGACTTTAATGTTGTGAATTCTTTATATTTCTTTATAATTCTTTATATTTCTTGAAACCTTTTGACATGCCCATTTTGACACACCCACTACAGCGACCATCGGGAGACCCATACTTGGGGCATCTAATAAAGTGTTGTTAAAATGAGTCCTAAAACCCAGAAATGGGTTAGCATTTTAGCACTTCCAGTGTCATTGTCCCGAAGTCAGTGTGTTTTTTGAATGGGTTTTTGGTTAAATGCATGAAAAAAGGGCTGTGTTAACACAAGCTCAAGATATTTTCACGTTTTATTCTACAACAAAAAATACATCAGTAATACCCCACTTGTAATTTTGTTAAGGTTTTATGTCTTGAAAAAGGCAGTTGCTAACAATTGGCTAAATGGAACTACAGAGGTTGTTGGTGATATTAAACATCATCACGGTGAACAGAAAAACTCATCTACATTAGCCTCGCTGTGTTCATACTCACGCTCTTGCAGAATATTCTAAATCAAACTTGTAGATTTATCAATTTATAGTATTTTACAATTGTAGTGTTTTTTCATATTGTAGTGCTAGACAGCTTAGTGGTGGTGACATTGAAATCATGTGACTGTAGTGTAATTTGTTTATAGCCTAATTTTAGCTTTTTACTTCTGGTGATTGTATTTAGGCTTAAAAATTCATTAAAGTTGTGTTCATTTGTGAAGAGTATCTTGATGGGGGGAAAAAAAACGTGTAAGAATCATAAACTTTTGTTGGTCGCAGAGATTATTTTCTGCAATAATCCAAAAGCCAATGGAAAAAATCCTACTGGCTTTTTGTCAAGGGAACCAGGGTGACGCTCACTTCCGGGTTGGCCTATTAAAATACATAATTTTTACAGCACACTATAGCACTTACTTACTAGTAGAAGAGCTTCAACTTCTGCCAGTTGAGGGAGGGTTAAGATAGCAGGTTGAGCAGTCCTGTTTTACAGACCTTGTGAAAGTTAGCCCCAAAAGTTAGTCTGAAGTGGGTAATTCTCACTGTATTGATCCAAGCTGGCTTCACAAAAGCTGATTAAATTTGGCAAATTAAAAATGGACCTAAAAGGGAAGGATTCTTCATCTAATGTTGAAAAGAAAGAGGAGGCTAAATAAATGGAGCATGACTGTACAATGGAGGTAACTCTGCTAAATTAAAGGGAATATGGAAACGACTCTGTATTGCCAACGCCAAGTAAAAAACCTGCAGAAAAGAGGGCTAAGTCAATAAGTGGTGGTGAGAAGACAAAAATCTCTAGTAAAACCATTTTATGAATGACAGAATGACCATCTAATCATGGAGAACAGTGATCTTAAGGAGAGAGTAAGTGAACAGGAAAGATATAGACTGAGGTGGTGTCTCCGAATCAAAGGCATGGAAGAGAAAAAAGACAATCAGAACACAAGTCATCCAAATCCTTGGTAAGATTGCCCCAGATATAGAGTCAAAGATGGAAGATCGAAGCAAAGGCTCTCCAAATGGATTGAGGAAGGTAAAAGGAACTCCTCATATTTTAGTAATTTAGAAAAAAGTAGACAGCAAAGAAACTTAACTATACTGTAAGTTTAATGATCCAAGGTGTGGAATGCAAAGATTTCTGAAAGATAGAAAAATATATATTTTTTTGTTTTATTCTAAGTTATACGCTTTAGATTTTTCCTTAGAAGAGTCTGGTCTCTTTTTTTTGCTAAAATCCAAAACAGTATTTCAGAGATTGAGGACTCCTTTAAAGTTTTATGTGATTCAGATCTTAGGATTGAAGAATTGGATTCAGTTGTCATGAAGATTGCTTTAAACAAATCTCCATGGACAGATGGGCTCCCTAACAAATTCAATACATTTTTGGGTGGATCTTAGAAATCTGTTATTCAAAGTGCTAAAGGAGTGTATAAAGGAGAAAGGTTTTATAGCAAGTATGAAAAAAGGCTTAATTACCCTGATTCCTAAATTTGGTAAAGATAAAAGATTTTTAGACAATTTGAGGCCAATCACTATGCTTAATACCGACTATTAAAAAAATAGAATTCTGGGGCTATTGCTTAAAAAAGGTATCTTGACCATAATTAGTGAGACATAATGAGGCTTTTTGATCGAAAGGTTAATTCACAATAACATAAGACTGGTTTTAGATTTACTCGATTATAATGATGTGGTTCAAGGGAGTGGGTTTTTTGTTTTGTTTTTTTCTTTAGATTTTTGCAAAGCATTCAATGCCTTTGAACACCCATTTATTTTGAAAACCTTGCATCATTTTGGTTTTGGAGAAAGATTTATAAATATAACAGAAATGCTATGTAATGAAATCAACAGCTCTTTAGCTCTAGGACATGGCACTTGTCCAAGATTTGCAATTAAGAGGGAAATTCATCATGGATGTGGTAGCTCACCATTATTATTTAAAATTATTGCAGAGTTGTTATCTATATTGATAAAAAAAAAAATGGTATTGAAGGGTTCACCCTAGCCTTACAATCTGTTAACCAATTTACTAAAGCTTCAGGTTTACAACTGAATTTACACAAATGCACAATGTTAAATTTAAGTGATTATCCTCTGCAGTCATTATATAATATACAAATTATGAGGAAAGTAAAATATTTGGGGATCATTATTTCTAAGGATAGAACAATAATGGATAATATGAACTTGTGGAATATTATACATACGTAAATGTAAATCAGTACTAAATAGATGGCTGCAGAGGGATCTCGTCATTTTTGAAAGGGTTCTATTATCCAAAATGGATAGACTCATTTACCCAGCCTTCTCCTTACCCATATCAGCAAGAATGATAAAATCAATAAATAATGTAATTTTTATTATTTACATGGAGAAAGAAATGTCAGTATATAAGGAAGAATGACATGATTGCAAAATTTGATTGCGATTGATGTTGTCATCATGAATGGTGTACTCAAACTGAAATGGTTAAAATCCTTCACTCAAAATACACATTCTTTTTGGTTTATTGTCCCCACAGCAATCTAAAAAGACTTTCTTCTATGTTTCTTCTATACTTTAACTGTACCTCTTTACCAGTGAAACTCTCAGTGTCATGTTATATATTAACTTTGTCCTCCTCTAGATGGCCCTTTTAGTTCAAAACACACACGCATGCAGAGGACAGAATACTCAGCCTTCCATCAGCAAGTGCTTCTTTATTGGAAACTCTTATACAAACATAGCTTTACTCCTCATAAGATTTCTGTCTGGAATAATAGATATATAAGGTTTGGTAGAACATCTGCGTATTTAGAGGAATGGAGAGCCCAAGGCATTTGGGATGTTGCTCATTTTTTTGAATGATAATGGAAACCTGTTACTGCATGAGGAGTTTTGTGAGAAATTCCAATTTCAATCTACTGTCAACAGTTACAATATAATGATTAGAGCCATACCATGTATGGCTCTAATCATGTATGTAGCACCATGGTCCTGGAGGAACGTTGTTTCGTTTCACTGTGTACTGTACCAGCTTTATATTGTTGAAATGACAATAAACCCACTTGAACTTGAACTTGAACCAATCTCTCTAAGACTAATGGTTAAAGAAAACATTTTGTACTCTAAAGTCTCCCTGGAACTGAGGCAGCTCTGCATAGAAGGAATCGAATTTTGTGACAATAAATATGCCAACAGGATTATTAGAAATATTCTTTTACAAGCATGTTATCCGAAACTTGTAAGAAGGAAATGTGTGCTTAAGGAATTTGGGGCGGTACAGATTAAGAAAATAAGGAAAAGTTATTTGTTATTTCCACTTCCTACTCAGGTTAAAGAGGTGAACCTCAAAATTTTAAATGAGATTTATCCAACGAATTAATTTTTAAGATCAAGATTCAATTTTGATGTGAATAATTGTGTATTTTGTGATAGAAAATTTAGATAATGTTTTTTTCACTGTGAATTGGTGCAACATTTTTGTGGTGAGATGTGCAGAGCTGGTTACAGTCCATTTTCTGTACCGCTTATCCTACACAGGGTCACAGGGAGCCTAGAGCCTATCCCAGGGGACTTGGGGCACAAGGCAGAGGACACCTTGGATGGGGTGCCAACCCATCACTGGGAATAATCACACACACACACACACACACACACACACACACACATTACCATTAGTGTTATGGAAGCCCAGGTTGATTTGATAGCAGCCTTCAGCTCACCTGTATTGTTGGATCTGGTGTCTCTCATAGATTCTCTATGGGGTTCAGGTAGGACGAGTTGGCTGGCCAATTAAGCACAGTAATACCATTGTCAGCAAACCAGTTACTAGTTATTTTGGCACTGAGGGTAGGATCCAAGTCCTGCTGGAAAAGGAAATCAGCATCTCCATAAAGCTTGTCAGCAGATGGGAGCATGAAGTACTCTAAAATCTCCTGGTAGATGGTTGCATTGATTCTCAACTTGAGAAAACACAGTGGACCAACACCAGCAGATGACATGGCACCCCAAATCATCACTGACTGTGGAAACTTCACACTGGACTTCAAGCAGCTTGGATTCAGTGCCTCTCCATGCTTCCTCCAGACTCTGGGACCTTGATTTCCAAATGAAATGCAAAATTTACTTTCATTTGAAAAGAGGACTTTGGACCACTGAGCAATAGTATTTTTAGTAAAAAGGTTAATTAACTGATTAGAGCTCTTCTCAAGTCAACATTGCTGTACTATAAATTCTTTATTCTAATATTTTTGAGATCTCATTTCCATGAGCTGAAAGCCATAATCATCAAGATTAAAATAAAAAAAAGGCTTGAAATATTTCACTTTATGCACAATTTATGGACTTTAATGTTGTGATTTCTTTATATTTCCAGATTTCTTGAGTTAATACTAATGTTTTGTGAAAATTTTATGTGAATAGCCTCATTGGAAATTGAAAATTGAAAATTTACTGAAAAAAATGTTGACGCATTCAATACTTATTTCCCCGACTGTATATATATATATATATATATACACATACAAGAGATGCACCGATGTAACGGCCGATAAAGGCTATTTTTCACGCAATCAGCTATCGGTTTCTAGTTTAAAAACAGTTTATATTATATATTACCAGTTTGATGTCCAATGATGAAGTAGAAATGCTTTTGTTTGTGGTGAGTGTGAAGCCTAACAGGAGGTCTTTTAGAATTCACTCAATGTTAATATGAATTAATAACATTCAATAAGTTAAGAAATCTTACTTTAATCTTCAGAATTTAGTTAGTGTTAATGTTAATTTGAATAATATGTTTTCTGTTTATGAGACCAGTTACTGTGAAACAACTTGTTGACATGGAGAGAATAAAGTTTTTATTTTCATTTCTTACAGAATTATTTTAAATTAATCATTATTAATTTATAAGAATGCATTAAAGGCAGAACTATCGGTTATCGGTATCAGCTGAGAAATTTAGTATCGGTGCATCTCTAACATGCATCTCTCTCTCTCTCTCTCTCTCTCTCTATATATATATATATATATATATATATATACATAGATAGATAGATAGATAATTTCTGGAAGTTTGCTACT
>JANDJT010092060.1:0-11775 GCA_024331685.1 Stegophilus panzeri
GGGGGGGGGGGGGGGGGGGGGGGGGGGGGGGGGGGGGGGGGGGTTGCGCGCGGGTGTGTGTGTGTGTGTATATGTGTCTGTGTGTATGTGTCATATTTTTGGTTGGATGTGTATGGAAATTCATTATTTATTATTTCATCATCCTTATGTATGTGAATGCGTGCATGCATGTGTGGTGTATGTGTGTGTGTGTGTTTGTGTGCGGAATTGCATCGGAGCTATAGGAAAAGCTATAGGAATGAACATGCATCAATAATTAACATTAACCTTTTGACCTAGGCCTATCTCAGGAAAGCAAATAATAAGCTAAGCAGGGGATATGTGCGGGAAAGCTATGGGTATGAACATGCAGCAATAATTATCATTGACCTTTTTGACCTAGGCCTAACTCATGAGTGTTTCACAATCTGTGGGAAAGGAAAGAACTTGTGTGTGTGTGTCTGGATTTGCACCAGAAAATCTATTGGTATGAACATGCATCAATAATTAACATTAACCTTTTTGACCTAGGCCTAACTCAGGAATGTTTCACAATCTATGGGAAAGGAAAGAACTTGTGTGTGTGTGTGTGTGTCTGGAATACACCGGAACATGATTTAACATAATTATATTTGATGATGACATACCAACATAATTATAATTGATTATGATGACCCTTTGACCTGTCATCATCATTATATTTAATGATGATGATGATGACCTTTGACCTAGACCTGTCACATCCAATTAGTCATTTTTAGTAGCTTATAAAATATACAAAGTACCTCTCTCTTACACTGTTGTGACATAAAAGTCACATAAATCAAGCAAGATTACACTCGGGTAACGCACATGGCTCTTTACTTAAATATTGCATTCCCAACAACTCCTCTTCTTCCTTACATGCATCTGGTTCTCACATCATACTACACCTCCCCCTAGTGGCATTTACCATTCAACAGTATTAAGTGAACACAACATCTCCCTCAGACTTAATTTACATCTGTACTGCAGCTTCACTAGGGTTCGAGTCCCGCCGGGGCCATGTGTGTGTGGAGTTTGCATGTTCTGCGGGGGTTTCCTCCGGGTACTCTGGTTTCCTCCCCCAGTCCAAAGACATGCATGTTGAGACGAGGCTGATTGGCGTGTCTAAAGTGTCCGTAGTGTATGAATGGGTGTATGTGATTGTGTGATGGACTGGCACCCTGTCCGGGGTGTACCCCGCCTTGTGCCCAATGCTCCCTGGGATAGGCTCCAGGTTCCCCGTGACCCTGAAAAGGAGTAAGCGGTAGAAGATGGATGGTTCGACTGCAGCTTCACTGAACATGATACAAACAGTACACTCAGTTAATCCAAGTTTTTCTGATTTGTCTTGTTTTTCTGTACATTTTACAAAATGCAGAACAATTGTCTAGTAACCAAGCATGAACATGAATATTTATGTGTATCCATACAGGTAAACTTAACTTGAACCAATCAACATGTATTTTCACTTCTAGTTGATCGTTACTTTCTTCTTGCTTACTGTGAGACCTTAAGTTACATAGTCCTTCAACCACATTGGCTTCCTTCTACAATGAGGTCTCTCTGCTTGGGAGTCAACACTTTCCAGTGTTGGAGCAGAAGCTAATTTTTCAGCCAGAGTGAAATCCGCATGTAGTAGTGCCAGATGAGACATGTCCCAAGTTCGTCCATCGCTCAGCTAGTAACCGTGTGTCCCTTTTCTCCTTATAATCTGCATAAGATCACTGAATTTTGATTTCCCTTTCTTGACATGCACAGGTTTTTTCACCCTTACAAGGTCACCTTCCTTGAGCTTTGAAATCCTTGCTTTACACTTTGTGTCCAGGTATGCTTTCATCTTTTGTTAATTTTGCATCACTTTTGTTCTCAGCTTTTTCATGGCAGGGTTTGGATTGCACTGTTGAAGGACTGACATTTTTGTCCTCATTTTTCTTCCAAACAAGAGCTCGAAAGGAGATGTTCCTGTGGTAGCATGGGGTGTAGCTCTGCACGTTTGCAAGAATTCTACAATAAATTATGTCCATGGAACCCTCTCTCTCTCTGCAGTCAGAATGGCATCCTTCAATACCTTATTCCAATGCTCAACAGCTCCATTTCCTTCCGGATGGTATATGGAGGTGCGAGTGTGCTTGACATCTCTTTCTTGCAGGAAATGTTAGAACTCTGAGGACAGGAACTGAGGTCCATTGTCTGTGACAATCTCTAGTGGATTCCCTTTATGGCTGAACATTGAACTCAGAAAACTGGTAACGGTAGACGCAGTCACGTGAGGTACAAATGCGACCTCATTTTTGAGTGGTAGTCAATTAATGTAATGGCATATCTGCAGCCAACAGGGCCTCAAAAGGACCTACCACATCAATGCCCAGTTTCTGCCACGGACCAGCTGGATATTGAACTGGGGTCAGTGGTGCATGTGTGGTTCTAGCTGTCTTATCGTTAAGCTGGCAGGTGGTACAGGTTGCAATTTTGGACTGTACATGCGAATCCATCTTAGGCCACCAATATAAGTCTCTAAGTCATTGTTTAGTCCTCTCAATTCCTTGATGGCCTTCATGTGCTAGAGTGACCAAACGTGAACATAAGCTAAGTGGCACAATCAGTCTGTGAGTCCCCCTTAGCACATAAAAGTCATGGATAGATAGTTCCTCTCTTACTGGGAAGTAAGGAAGCACATCAGCAGGCAATGTTTTAGATGTTGTAGGCCAGCCATTCTCAATATATTGATGCAGCTTTGTGAGCTCAGGACAGGAGGAGCTTTCAGCAGCAAACTCAGAGACAGGAACAGCTGACAGCAGGGTGGTGATGGCAGCTACAGTTTCTGGTTCGGAATCAAATTCAGAGTTAATTTCATTTGGCAATGGCAGACGTGATGGCAATCTGCTACCTGGTTGTCAGCTCCACGTTTGTACTCCATGTCATAGTTGAAGCAGAGCAGTCTTGCAGACCATCGAGCTACTTTCAGTCCAGCACATCCCATGCCCTTAGTAGTCAAAAGGGTAGTCAAGGCTTGGTGGTCTGATCTTAATTTGAATTGTATACCCCACAGATATGTTCTCCAACACTCAATGACCCAGACACAAGCAAGGGCTTCTTTTTCGACTACAGAATATTTCCTCTCTTCTGCTGTCAAGGTTCTGGAAGCAAAAGCTACAGTTCTTTCTGACATATCCAGATGTAGCTGAGTCAGAATAGCACCTATGCTATAGTCCGAAGCATCTGTTGTAACAATTGTGGGCAAAGCAGGGTCAAATAAAGGTAATGCAGGGCTCTCCGCAATCAGTTTTTTTACTTTCTGGAAACCTTGGTGTACCTTGGCGGTCCATGTAAAATCTGTGTTTCCTCTGAGCACATATCTCACAGGCTCAACAACTGTTGCATAGCTTGGAATGAATTTAGCATACCAAGTGGTGAGGCCTAGAAATGATCTTGGTGTGGACGCATCTGACAGAGCTGGGGCATTTTGTATTGCCTCCAAGTGACTGTTGTCTGGCATCAACCCCTATTTGGAGATGGTATGTCCCAGGAATGTGAGTTTCTTCTGGTGGAACTTACATTTCTCTGAATTTAGACGTAAACCTGCTTTTTGCAGTTTGTGCAGCACTGTTTTGAGGTGGGCATCATGACTGGCAGCAGAATCACCAAACACAATTATATCATCCAGATAAAACTGGACACCCAGAACATCTCTGAGGATAGGAGACATTAGTTTCTGAAATGCTGCTGGGGCTGACGCTAATCCATAGCAGACCCTCTTGAAATGGACCAAGCCGTCATGTGTTATAAATGCAGTCAGGTCTCTGCTTTCCTCGTGTAGTGGAACCTGATGGTATGCATTTGCCAGATCGATTGTAGAAAAAAATCACAGCGCCACTCAACTGTGAAAACAGTTCCTCAATGTGTGGAATGGGATAGCTGTCCACAATGATTGTATTGTTGGGTTCCCTGAGATCCAAACACATTCTGATATCTCCAGATTTCTTCTGAGTCACTACAATGGGCGATACCCAGGGCGAGGCATTTACTCTTTCAATAATGTCTGCTACTAGCAGATGGTTCAGCTCTGCAGACACAGCATCCCTTACAGAAAAAGGCAGTCTGTGCAGCTTTTGTTGCACAGGGACAGCATGTTCATGCAATTTCACTTCATGTACAAAGTTCTTTGCACAGTCAAAGCTTGTCGTGACAGAATGAGACACCTGCTGTACAGACTCTTTGGAGGTGATTACTTTATTCCCTTTTATGCATAGCTTCAAGGAAGATATTAAGTCCATACCCATCAGTGGGTTTCCACTTTTCACAATATAGAAGGTGGCAGGTACTGAACATTCTCCATGTTGTGCACACGTCTTAATACATCCCAGCACAGGAAGGTTATCTTTTGAATATGTGACTAGATGCACATCAGACTGTTCCAGGGTAGCTTAGAAAAGTATTGCTTATGTATACGTGCTGGCAACAAAGATACAGAAGATCCTGTATCAACAATTAATTCTTGCATTGTAGTACCTGACATTGTGCTCACGTCAATGTTACACACAATTTTGTTTGCAGCAGTTGCTGTGCTAGTCATGTACAAAACAATCAGCTCAGTGAGTTCATGGAAGTCTTTGAGGGAGAGTTTGATGAGCAGACTTCAGTTATTACTGATTACATTAAATTCTGTATGGGTTCCTTTATACTGGTAAAGACTATCAGAACATACCCAAATTCAAAACCATGGATCAACTTATCAATAAAATATCTTTTCCACAAGAGAAAACTTACCTTTAAGCAGAAGGACTTTGCTGGTCTCAAAATTATACACCAGGACATCAAAACTGAAATCTTTAAGGCTAAAAATAAGTATAAAAATAAATTGGAGCAGGACTTTGCAAATATGAAAACCAAATAGGCTTTTCAGCGAGTCAGGTCTCTTACTGGACAAGCCAGTAAACAGACTGTCTCTGTACCAGATCCCACCACCTTTGCTGTTCATCTTAATCATTTCTATGCCCGTTTTGATACCTCTGAGTTTTCAGCAGAGTGTGATAGCCTTTTGGATTCTTTACCCTCTCAAGAGCTGGATTATAAGTCCCTTCTAACTAAGTAGGACGTCTATTTCCAGCTTATTAGGTGCAAACTGAATAAGGCTCCCAGGCCAGATGGAATTCCAGGTCGGGTCTTGAAAAACTGCGCTCTGCAATTAACCCCCATTCTTCATTCTCTTTTCCTTCAATCACTTTGTACTTCAACAATACCAGTCACATGGAAAACATCAGTTGTTATTTCTGTTCCCAAAAAAACCTCATCCAACAGAGTTAATTACTACAGGCCGGTATCATTAACTTCGATCATTATTAAATGCTTTGAGAAAATGGTTCAAAACATTATGCTTCCATATGTTTCACCCTTTTTGGATTGCCTCCAATTTGCATATAAGTTGAAGAGAGGTACAGATGATGCAGTGGCTTGTATCTTGCACTTCTTCAACATCTGGATATTCCTGGAAATTATGCCAGACTTCTTTTCATTGACTTTAGATCCACCTTTAACTCAATTCCGCATCATCAGGTAATCAAGAAACTACAGTGTCTGCAAGTTCCATCACCACTAGTAGACTGGATTTATAATTTCCTTTTCTAATAGACCACTAGTGGTAAAGATGGACAATGCATTATTGCCCATCATTGTTTTCAACACTGGCCCCCTCAGGGGTGTGTAATTCGTCCACTTCTTTATATTCTCTATACATATGACTGTCAGAGTCCAGTCACATCCAGTTATTTTAAATATGTAGATGATATTGCCATTCATGCATTGCTTAATAAGGACAATGATGCTTTTTTGGACTATCAACGCTCCATAGCACATTTTAGTACATGGCGTGATAATAATTTTCTCCACCTTAATATCGCAAAGACTAAGGAACTGGTTTTTAGCTCTTCGAAAACACTGACCTGTCCGTCCAGTATTATCATTAATGGAGAGATGGTTGAAAGGGTGGAAGATATTTCAGATATCTTGGCATTACATTGGATAAACATCTCAACTTCAATCAGCACACTCTAGGTATTTATAAGTGCTGTCAAAGGAGACTGACAGTTATTTGTAAACTTAAATATCTGTCTGTTCAGCCTAGTTTTCTTCTTCTTTGGTATCAAAGTATTATTGAGCCAGTTCTTATGTATGGTGCCATTTGTTTCTTTCATATGCTAACAGTTACCGGTAAGAACAAACTATTAAAGATACCTAATTTAGCGAGAAAAATTGTTGGTATTCCCACCCCTAATTTATCGGACTGTGTCATTTTATATAAGCTCCGGAAGGCACAAAAAAATTTTAATGATCCAGACCACCCACTTTTTCGGTAATTCAACCCCCTTCCTTCTAGTCGCAGGTATAGACTACACATGTGCAGCAAGGCCAGCTATGGTAGGAGCTTTGTTCCTATGGCTACACAAGCGTTAAACACATAGATAATCAGCCATTGTGATGCCATCTTAAGCTCGGGCATTTGTTGTATGATCCTGATTTTTTTTTTGATTGTTTGTTTGTTTCTTCTCCCCTCTATGTCTGTGATTGTTTTGATGGTTAATATGTATGGTGTTATTGTGTTTATATTTTCTACGCACCCACGGTGGAATCAAATTTCCTCTTTGAAGACAAAAAAAATAAAAATCATCTATCTATGTCCACATTCACTTTGAAGAATATTCCAACTCCATCTGCTCGGTCGTCTCCAATCGAAATTAGTCTCACCATCAGTCCACATATTTTTAACATTGTCTATTTCTAGTTTACTCATAAGTCTTAGTTCTTGCACACATATATCATCCCTTTTTTTGGGAGGGAAATTTTTGTTTATCTATTTTAATCAGATTGCACTCCTCTTACATTCAGTGACACAATGTTAAAAGCCATAAAATTTACATAGAATGCAAAGTTCACATGCCTAAACAGCATTCCTTAATGTTCTTAGAGCCATCCTTTATTGGTGGTGAAGTCCTCTTTCGTCTTTTATTTTTTGAGTCATTTTTTTTAATGTCAGTAATATCTGTCGGTATATTAGAACCATTAGGTCTCACTGTTAGAGCTCTGCGGGGGACTGATTTCTTAATCCCGTTCCCGCGGAATTTCTGACCATTACTGCCTGTTCCCACAATGTGTGTGTTCCAGTCCCGACCACACCTGCAATGTTTGTATCCACTCCCGCCCGCACCCGCAAACATTCTGTCAAAGCTTGTAGTTATTGTGAAAAATTTACACAAACATTAGGACTATGCTAAAAGTTCAGAATAACAGACATAAAACATTGCATTTAATTAAACTAACCATAAGTAAAAAAGCACCACACATGACAAACACATTGGGCCAATTTTTTATTAGCCTTATAAAACTCTTATCAACTAGTGGAGCCTAAAAACATATTAAACGTATGCGTACCAACACAGACACCTAACAATAGCCTAATAGTTAAACTCTGGTAAACCAACAAGGCACAATATTTAATTGAATTACTGATAAAATAACCTAAATAAATATTAAACAAATTAAATATAAAACAAATAAAAAGTCAAAGAAATAGGAAATAAAAATCTCAGAGACATCAGGTGTTTCTGTAGGTAATTAACGTAGGCTATAGCAAAATTAAAATAAATAAAACCATAAAACATTAAACGTAGGCTACTTAAAGAATGAATGAAATTATTGATCACTTGGCCTAACCTACTCCAGACTGCTATGGAGGAAGAAAATGTTACTGATTGACTGCGGTCCCAGGCTTGTGCGTCTCTCTTCCAACATCCGCCCACACACACTAAATGCCCTCTCTGACAGCGCACTAGATTCAGGAATACTCAAAATGAAACGTACAATTTTGAGAGCGCAGGAAAGCGCTCTCTGTTGAATTTCCACCATTCAAGCACACTGTCTGGATTTGGGTTTTCAGAGGGTCAGGTGTTGAGATATTCCGCTATTTCAGCATCGACAGGCTTTGGCGTTGAAACGCAGGATGTACCCTGGAGAACGGAGCAGGTATGTCGCTTCAAACAGATTTGTGCCCGTTGTTAAACAAATACTTTTGCACATTTATCGCAACACAAAGTTCAATTAAGTTCCATTTCTTTCAGTAACAACTGAAAATTGTTTCTAAATGTCGGACTTGCCTTGCTTTGTTTTTCTGAAGTAAATAGCCGCTTTAATTTTCTTCTCAACTTCATTTATTGACTCCATCTTGTTACGCGCGAAATCCCGGGACCCGCGCTATATTTTCTGACCGCCCACTCCCACCCGCAGCAAAGGTAAAACCTTTGGATCCCAATCCCAATGCAGTCCTCTACTCCCTGTTTCTTGTGTAGTCGTGTCCGTTCCTTTGCTCCTTCAGCGGCGGTATAATCCGATCCTCTGCTCGGCTCGATGCTCCTCTGTGTCATTCCTCGCGATCCGGTGGTGCTGTGTGTGTCCGTTTGTAGATCTTCTCCATGTCCTTTTGAAATGTCCGTGTTTAGATTCGTTGTGCTGATGCTCTGTGCTACTCATTCCGTTGTGTCCGAAAGCGTAGGTTGTACTGAGGTGCGCGGTGATCCGGTAGAGTTTTCCACCTTCACTCTCGCTTTCGTCGCTGCTACTAGTGGAACTGCTGTCCGAAGATGAGTATGGGGTTAGAATTCTTCCATAATTCTAATAAATAGATTAAGATCCACAAATAAATGTGGTGAGATTTACAAAAATTCAACAAATTCACAAATGCAATGAATGAGATCCACAAAATAAATTAAATTGACAAATAAATAAAATGAGATGTGCAATTTTATTAGTATTATTATTTTTTTACAAATATGTTTTTATGTCACAAACACAACTCTACCTTGAATTCATTTGTGGATCGTGTCCTGTGCATTTGTGGATTGCTGCACGCATTTGTGGACTTCGAAACATTTCTACCTTCAAGAGTGCACACGAATGCATAAATAGGCTAGTTGGACTCCGCCCACCGTCTACTGAAGCCAATCGGATAACGGCCACATTGCACTGACCAATCGTAGCATGGTCTCGCTCCAACCAATCACGTTTTCTTTTACAATCAGGGCGGGAACAGAGTCATATTGCACCGAATTCGCATATTGTGAAGGCTCTCTAACGTGGCCGATCAGGGGAATCGCTACAGGAGAGTGGTTCTAATTATCTAACAGGACATGAACCTGTTTAAGCATATACACAAAATGAAAGACTTAAGATTGGAGATGTAATCACATGTTACCTGTGTATATTTTTATATGCATATTATTGTTCCCTACTTGAGTTTGTAAATTCATATAGTTTAAATAAATAAATAAATAAATTCTGGACTGTCTGACGTTGAATTACTAAATTAGAGCCCTCCAAAACTCATATATATGCTGTTTTGTCTATACATTCAGCAACTCATAAAAAGAAAACTCCTTGAATCCACAGACCAATTTCACCTTATGATGATAGTACACCAGTGTCACTCACACCATTTCAGGACTATCTGACGTTGAATTGTAAAATAAGAGCCCTCCAAACTCATGGATGTATGCTGTGTTTTCTGCCATTTGCGCTGAATAATAAAATGTATTTCCCTGTTTTTTGGGTTAAGTCACAAAAAGCAGACATTCAAAGCGGTGTAGATGACAGAGGGTGCACCAGGAAGAACTATTTGTCATGATCTCAAGTTGGAGAATTACATCCACTCAGTTGTGAACAATGCTCAGAAGAGACTCTTATTCCTATTCCCCTTGTCCTTATGTCTTGCCACTGGACATAGTTCTGGGACACAAATCTCTCTTTAGTGGACATTAAGTTGTGCAATACAAATGTCATTGAGATATGTAACACTTACATCGTTTGTGTTAATGATAAAAAACAAAACTGAGTATATTCAACCATAAAATACTCCTCTTTCATTGCCCATGTTGTCTGTCGCAGATTGGTGTAACACGGCTCTTTCAATGTTTCTTCCTTATCAATGTAATTCTTTTTGTCCTCATAGGAAGCTTTCATCTCTCTTTGACTTTTACTCCCAAAACATCATATATAATAAACACACATTTAAAGTCATGACCAGGCCTCATAACTGAGCAGCCTAAAAACTGTGCTGTGTTTAGATAAATTCCTGACGCTGTCCATGGTGCTTAAGTAGCTGACAAATATGTTATCTCACCTGTTTCTGCTTCTGCTTTCTGCTTCTGTGTCTCTAAACTATATACAGTACTATAATGCCCAAGCTTAATAAGCATAAGGAATTCACTATTACATCGTTGTATGAATATATGCAAACTTGACCAGTTGGTAGCTGTTGTCCACCACAGGGAGCCAAAGGATAACAAATCGTTCTCAGTTTCAAAGTTTAACATCTGTGAAAGTCGTTGAGTAGATTGACTTGTACTGTAAAAAAAAAAAAAAAAAAATCTGTATAGTTAAAAGAGTTTCATAAAATTAGTTTGCAAAAAAAGTGATCTCCAAAATAATAATAATAACTAATAATTAGATTATTAAATGTTACATTATTTTAATATCTTGTAATAATATTGAAAACATGTTTATTTAAAGGATAATGTACTACTGTCTATGGAACAAAAACACAATATTTTAGTCTCTTTCAATGAAACACAAAACAATTGAAGAAAAACTTAAACAGTCATATTATTACTATAAAGGAGACATCCTCTTTGTATCAATGTATTGTGTATATGAGACGCTGGTTCTTGGACCCCGGTGATCGCCACTTGTCGCTATATTACAAGGTAATGGTTATTCGGTCTAAACTACGATGTGTTTGGAATTTTTTTTTTTTTTTCTCGTATTATGGACATTCTAAGTATATTACACTGTGCAATGTAGTGCAAAATGTCCAAATCACAAAAAATGGCATAACAGTTTCCTAACAGGCACCTGTGAAGTCTAAACAGACATCCATTAGCAGGGCAGCACTGCCCACTACAGTTCAATAAAAAGTACACAACAGTATTCTTGATTTAGGGTAACACCAGAAATCATAGCATTTCACCAATATTACTGACGACAGAAAATATGTTGAAGAAAGAGCAAGGGTGACCACATATTTTATACATTTTATAAGTCCCTTGTCTTTATATTTCGAGTATGTCCTAGCCAAATTCATGAAAAAATCAAATACACACAATTTAACCATTTACATTTTGATGTCTCTGAGGTCTGTTTCATGTCATGCAACTTTGTTTTATTCAGTAGAAAAAAATGTTTACTAAGGCTACTCTTAGGTTGGATTAATAGTTTTAATATCATGGAGTAGAAACTCATGGTGCTTGTTGAGGCTATTAGCCTATGTAAAACAAATTACAGTGAAAACATTATTTGGCATACAGATTTAATTGATTATGGATTTCTTTGAGCAGTATATAGGCCTGTAGCAGGAATATGTCTGCTGTCATCTTAATGTTTTTCCCCTTTTGATTTTATACAGAGTATACTATTTCAAGTTATTTGAGTTGAGTATCCTTAACCATCCTTTAATGGTTAACAATCCTTAACCATTCATCCATTAAGGCACATTTAATGAAATAATTATGTCCAGCTATGTTCTTGATCTGTAATAATGATTTTTTTTTCAATAGAACAAAACCAAACAAATAGTACTTGATGAAATCGTAGAGACAGTTGAAGTCCTGCTAAAGAATGTAAATCAAATTTGATGATAATGTCTCACACAGACTTTTGGGGTCAAGTAATACACTTGCCATTCTCAACCATAAAAACAATCGATAATCGATTCTTAATTTTTATTACCCA
>JANDJT010092171.1:0-11771 GCA_024331685.1 Stegophilus panzeri
GGATTAAATCGATTCGCACCAGCGTTTATCCTCCACAAATGGATGGGCTGGTGGAACGATTTAATCAAACGCTTAAATACATTATGCATAAGTTCATTCGTGAGGATGCGCAGAACTGGGATAACTGGCTCGAGCACCTGCAAAGTTTGACTAATACTGTGCCTACATGTCCACAAGAGACAAACTGCAAGCGACTTATCGAGTGTCACAGTTTTTCCTCCAAGAAAAACACAGAAGAGCACTGTTTTACTCATCAAACTGCAGGCTTTAAGTAGTAAAATGTCATTTTCTAGTCTTACTGTTCACTCCAGACAGTGACAGTGCACTCTATGTCCATAAAGCAGCATCCTAAATGTTTACCTATTGCAGTATTTGTGTTCTACTCGACGTGCCAGAGCCGCACTCCCACGAAACATATTTATAATTTCCAGCTCATTGCTCTCCCACTACTTCTCTTTTCCTCGCTCTATCTGTACTATATAAAAAGTTGGACTGGGATGCATCAGTGCTGATTATAAAAACTGCAACGTTTCTCTCATCTCCCATATATTCTACACGCCACGTTTCCCCAGATATATCACGACTGTCATTAAGGTACAAATATTGAACACTGCATTCGCAGGTGCAGCGAAGCGTCTACGTTTCCTCTCGTTTTCCTTCCGTATGAAACACACCGTCTCGCATCTCGTCGGTATCGAGATGTCGGTTCAAAACGGAGCCATGTAACGAATGATGAACTGAGTAAAGGAACGCGGGCCGTAGAACATACACTCAGAAATCAATCACTTTATTATGACCCGCGGTACACCTGCTTATTCATGCAATTGTCCAATAACATCATGCAGATACAGGTCAAGAGGTCAAGAGTTAATTTGTTAATGTTTGCATCAAAAAATGACTGACACTGGTGAATTTGTGTTGGTGGCAGAAGGGCTGGTTTGAGTCGTTAAGAAACTGCTGGTCTACAGGGTGTCCCAAAAGTCTCCATACATAGGGGAAATGTAACACTTTTTAGCAATATGTCTTCCAAGATCTTTTATACCTAGTTTATATCCAGATAGCCTTTAAGAACACTTTTGACAAAAGAAGAACATATTGAAATCATTCTCAAGGCTGGATCGGGAACCTGTCGTAAGGTTGAGATGGACTTCAACAGGAAACATGGCGAGCACATCACACACGACACTGCTGTCAAACTTATTAACAAATTCAAAAAGACTAGAAGTGTTGCAGACCAACCGAGAAGTTGGTTCACGAGCATCCGCTGATGAAGGCACAACCGACGTGGTGCTGGCAAATAGTCCCCCCGCAACGTATGGAGACTTTTGGGACACCCTGTAGAGTTTACACAGAATGGTGTGTAAAACAAAAAACATCCAGATTATTCTGCACTCACAGGGAGGCTACGGTAACTCAAATAGCCACTCTTTACAACCGTGGTGAGCAGAAACGCATCTCCGAATGCACATCAAACCCTGAGGCAGATGAGCTATAGCAGCAGAAGACCACATCCTGTTTCACACCCGTCAGCCAAGGACAGGAATCTGACGCTATCATGGGCACAGACTCACCCAAACTGGACGGCCAAAGATTGGAAAAAGGTGGCCCAGGTGATGTTTTTCTTCAACTGACTAGAGTCGATGCTCCACTCTCGCCTCAGATTCAGGTTCTTGGCTTTCAGACTTGACCTGAATACTCGGAGCCTCACCCGGGACCGGTTCTGGGCTCGTTTTAGGGAGGGGACTCATTTGCTTTCACATGGAAGAACTCCTTACAAACCTTGTGCTATTCCATAGGTCACTTCTGTGCATGCAGGTCCACAAAACGATTAGGCTCATACAGTTGCTATTTACTTTTTTGCTAGCTTTTTCCTTTGATACACTCGGGAAATAACAGTGTTTTTGGATGCACGGCATGTCACTGTACGGTAAAACAATCGCAGTGATGGTTGAGTGGTTAAGGCGAAATTGACTAGAAATTGATCTGGAGTCTCCCAGCACAAGGAAACAAGGAGTAAATCTTGTATAAGGTGGTCAGAGTGAAGTGAACGTTTTTTGCAGCTGAGCTAATTACAGTGCTCCAGTCTTATGAACATCTGGTTTTATAGATCACTAAGGCATCCCTTCTCCTCTGCTGAACATAACCCTTTCCCTAACATCACCAAACTTGAAACAGTAAGTAACCCGAAAAGAACCCCAGACCACCCACTAAAACGTATTTCCGTTACCTTTTAGCTTGCAGCTTGCAAAATTTTGAACTGCTGGCTACAAGCTTTACCTTATTTGTTAACTACGTTACCCTCGTAGCTTCAGCACAGATCAAATATTTGTGGCAAGAGAAAAAGCACATCCATTTCATTTCTCCCCACACTGCGAGGTCCCTTATACAATTTGTAAGCAGTAATTGAAGTAGAGACACTTCTTGTTCGTTTTTCAGTCTCTTTCTCTCCATTTCATCTTCTCTTTCTTTCTCTCTCTCTCTCTCTCTCTGTACTTGTGTTGTCTGATGTGGGTAAAATGTTACGGTGTGATTACACCGAGATATGCCGAAGCACACTTCACATTTCCATGTGACGCGGATTAAAATCAAGCTGCATGATTGTAACAAAAAAACAAACAAACAAAAAAACGCTTGTACTTTTGCCAGATGGTAGGAATGTTGTCTATTCAAGAGTATCGATCAAGAAGAGCATACAAAACAGATGGCTGCGAGACCGTTTTAAATGTTTTTTTTTTGCTGTGCAGTGATCTTTGATTGTGATGCACCAGACGCTCTGCTTTAAAAGCAGCCCTTTAGTCTCACTGTGTTGCATATTTGAGCATTTCCTCAGCTCGAACAGCAGGAAAACGCTGAACCCAACCGCTCATTAACGCTGCCGTGTTCTACGGAGTCCATCACGTGTGAGAAAACAAGGAATATGAGCCTAGTTAGTGTTCATGTGCTGTAACACACAGAAGCTTGTTCGTACTGGGACTGCTGTATGTACGCTCTACGGCTGCTTTAACACTTAAACACCAGCTCAGGTTCTCATGAAATCCTATAAAAAGTCTCAGGTGGAAGGAATGTACTGTACTGTAGGTGCTTTTTAAATAAAAATTTGCCATCAGCAATTTTTTTTTGGGCACAGTGCAACTTCTGAATTTGGAGGAGGGAAAAAAAAAAAAAGAAGGTTTTTTAGAAAGGCTCCAGGTGATGTCGAGAAAGTTTTACCTCCTGAGCAATCGGGTTACAAGTTAGGCAGCTGAACAAGAAAAACAAGCACGGTGGACATCTTAGCAAGTTAATATGAGGAGATTTACAAGGGGGGGCCCAAAGAATCCCAGAACTAGTGGTATAAAAGCGCACTCCTCCTTTAATCCGCACTCTCCTTGTGAAGTGATACGCTTTGTCCCAGCGTTTCTTCCACTCCTGGACATTTCCCGCACTCACCTTGTCATCATGTCTAGAGCCTTCCACGGTGGCGAATCGTTTCCCCTTCAGGAACAAAAATGAGTCCATAATTGAAGAAAGAAGAAGAAGAAGAAGAAGAAGAAGAAGAAGCAAGCAGCGAGATCTGAATGTGAATACGCTGAATGTGAAGCCATAACCACATTGTTTCTGGTTAAAAACACCTTGATTGACGGACGCAGAGTGTGTAGGTGCGTTGTCCAGGGTTAAGATCCAGTTCTGGGAGTGCCACATCTCCGAAATGGTTTGCAACGTGTCAGTCAAGCCACCTCACCAGAGTAACAACCTTCATCTGCATTGCTGACGCTGAATCTAATCCAAACAAGAAGAAAGCTAGACTTACCAGATACTAGCTAGAACGTGTAAGTGCGTTGTCATGGTTACAGCGTGCACCTCGAGTGAGCAAGAAATGTGCTCTGGAAGGCAAGTGTGAAAGCAGCTTAAATCGGTCATGATGCGTGATATATCGATATAACGTTTTTAATCATTACAAGTGAAACGGTACCGAACGTACGCCGTTGATTTAACGTCATTTAAAACAAAATATAATCTTTATAGGCACTAAAGAAAAGTATCATCACAGTATCATCAAACACAGTTTGTTAGCTAAAATATTTCGTGATGCGTATAGTGTATCGTAGAAACGTCCTCAAGCATCACGGTATGATATTTTTGTTCATATTTCCCCACCCTAGGGGTCTTGGTTGATTCTCAGTGGTGTAACTGCATTCGTCCGATCATTGATCTTTTCTGTTTTGCCACCGAGGAGCAACAGTAATGACAATTTGTGGTTAAAGATAGATAGATAGATAGATAGATAGGTAGGTGGGTCGGTGGGTCGGTAGGTAGATAGATAGATAAAGCAAATTAAATTGTAAATGCACATTTTCAGAACAAAAAACTTTAATCTTGGCCTTCATCTTGATGTCAACCCCCACCATGTTTTCCACTGTTATTTTCCACGAAGTTACCTGAAAACCATGTTTACATCAACAGACTGGCGAGTTCTCCACCTCTGCACGTTCAGGAAAGGTTTATGCTTTGTTTTTCCACCCTCCCCCCTCCATAATCATCTTAAGTCTCTCAGAAATAGTCAAATAGTGTGTACTGTGAGACCATCCTTGAACCTTAAGACATTAAATATCCTCGTCTTCCTTGTTTTATCTAAACATCTGCACTCGTGAGGATCAGTCAGGCCAAGAACATGTGCGCTCTCCTCCGATCTTCCAGCGTGATCTGAGATTTAACCCAATGTCATACCCTTTAAACAACTTGCGGTCACCAAACCAAACTCTACAGCACACAAAAGCACAAACAGAAGCTCTAAAAGGTCAGATGTGAAAAGGACAAAGATTGACAGAGCAGTTTTTTTTTTTTAAAGTGATATCCCTGACTGATACACTCATTAGCTGCTCAACGATCCTCCTCTTTCTCTTTCCAGAAGGAAACCCTGTGAGAAAACGGCAACATCGCTCAAATACAGTAATCTCAAGTGGAACAGCAAGACGAATATTCATATACATGACAAACAGCACCGCTGTGGTGATTCTGAAACATAAAAAAATGTCGCGGTTATTACTCTGGTGTCAATGAGTGTTGAGAATCGTGGCTTTTTACGAGCGTTGCTCATGAACCCCATGCACTTACGAGCCTAATTGGTTGTAATAATGTTCCGCACATTGGTTCACTGCCTTTGTCTTTCAAACGCGCTTTTTAATATCTCTGAACGTCTTCCACAGAGGCTTCGTCGATCTGCTAATGGTCTCCGACCATCCACGTGATGAGGAGCTCTGTTTGAAAAATGGCACCAATAAAAGAAAGAAAAAAAAAAAAACGATGGTGGAAATATTTCCCTGAGAAATTAGCAAAGACGGGTGGACGGTTTGGATATATTCGTTTCGTTTGTCTCGTCTTGTACCACGATTCTGCAATCTGATAGGTAAGAAGGTGTTGACTGATATTCCAGAACAACAGCTGTGACGGTTTCAAGGCCGTAATTCAAACCACTGGTTAATATCAAACGTGCTGGTCGTAATAGCAACAGCTCAGTTTCAGGGACTTGTATAGTGTTCATAACTCTATACACTCGTCTAAGACTAATAATTAACGGATTAAAAGAATGACAAGTAAGAAAAAGAAAAAAAAAAAAGCGTGCGAGCTCGTTGATTACCTGGTGAAGCTTTCTGTAAGGAGAAGGACGGCGTCTCTAGTGCTCTTCTTTCCTTTTTCTTCTGCACTTCCCAGGTTTCTTGACAACGTACTGTAGTGCTGTGGGGTGGGTTTTTTTTTTTTTTTTTTGTCTTATTACCTACAAGAGAGGGAAAGAAAAAAACAGAGACTGGTGAAGGAAACGACTGTTTACAGCGTCTAAGTGACTTGGACGTTCCACAGCAGTAAGCGTAACCGTAAACGGATAAAAAGTATGACGCGTCATTCATTAATAAATAAAAAACTGTAAATCGGTATGGTATGAGAGGAACAAAACATTTCAGAACGTGCTACTGGAAAATAATCAACTTCAGCACGGTGACACGTTTGGTCGCATCACACCACCGCGCTGTTGATTATTTTCCGATGACGGCATGCTCCACGTGTGCTTCGTTCCTTACGCACGATCCCAGACCATCACGCTTCAGAGCCGTGTCACGGTATCATAGTTTTCATTCTGTATTATTATATCATCGTTATTATATCGTTTCCTCAGGTCCAATACATGGACAAAGCTCACCGGGTAGAGTGAAAATATTTTCATCACACCTCTGTTCCTCTTTTCTCACCTCCTACGGTTTCTGGGACAGACGCCGGATCCAGCGTGACCCTGAGACCAGGACAAAGCGCTCACTGAAGATAAATGAACGAATAAAAGGTGCATGCATTGAGCCTTCAAGCTTAATCAAATTGGAAAAACTAATCCTCGATGTTAGGAATGTTAACGCTGTTAAAAAGTGCTGCCCGTTACCCCCCGATTAGACATAGCGTTAACGTTGATATTTTTAAGTGCTCTCTGGCTATTATTCTCCTAGACTCTAAACTGCGCGTGGATCAGTACATTGTTGTTATGCAAGCGACCCAGTGATCTCGTGTGCTCAGCGATTAATCTGAGCTCATCTTCAAACTGTCACTTACCGCTGTGTTTATTATACCGCAATGCAAATGCAGGGCTTAGAACAACTTTCGACTGTTAATTAAACTCCCCCGAATTCCCTGCAGAGCCGAACAGTGGAAAATCCTTTTCGCCCACAACCTGTGTCCTCGCTCGTCCTGCGGCGGTGGAGTCCATTTCCCTGCATCTGAATGAATTAAAGAGAAACGCTGCACCATGATCTATTACACACCTGAGCTAGCAGATGTTTAGGCCAAACTGTGCAACTGTATTCGCTCTCATGGCAGAAATGAAACGCACTGTACTTTCTTTTTTTTTTTTTTTAAATAAATAAATAAAATAAAATAAAATAAAAAGCTAGGCTGATTAGATTTGAAGCTCCGTACCTGGAGGTAAATACACAAACATATTCAAGACATATTCTCGAATTTAGGGCTGCAACTAACCATTATTTTCATAATCGATTAGTTGGCCCATTATTTTTTCAAATTAATCGGATTTATTTTTTTTATTTAAAAATAAAATCCACAAACTGAGTGTTACAAATATAAACTTCAGATTAAAACTTTACACAACTGTTTGTCCAAATATATAAGACTGAAAAGAACCCAACACACACACACACACACACACCAGAATATATATTATTCATTTATGACTGTAGTTTAATTCAGTGCTTTTTGTGCATCCATAAAAATAATGCACAAATACTTATATATAATATAAACTAATATAAGTTTATATTATATAATAGTATTTATGCATTACTTTTTATAAAAGGTAACACTGACAAACAGTAAAGTGAAGAAAGTTATTGTCGGTGACTCTGGGTATCTGCTAAAGCTAACGGCGTCACGTTACGCAAGTATGACGTCATGCGCCGTCAACTAGGAAGTGGCTTATACATCCAGTTAGTAAAAAAAAAAAAAAAAAAAAAAACCCCTCGTGTTCCTTTTGAAATATGAATATGAAATATATATATATATATATATTTTTTAAATCCATAATTACGGTCCAAAATTCATAACCGCTTCTACGATATTATCGCGATCTCAGATCACGCGCCATGTTGTACAGAATATTTGGATTAAAAAAAATTGCCAAAAAGACCCAGCTAGATGGCATTTTCAGCATAAATAGTTACAAGATGAAGAATTTGTGAAACATACAGAAAAACAGACAGAAGAGTTCTTTGAAATTAATACTGCACAAACTTCTGCGTCTACAAAGTGGGAAGCATTTAAAGTTTTCCTCAGAAGACATAGTAGTAGTTCTACAGGCTCAAAATAAATAAATAAAAAAGGCACGTGAGGAGAGAGTACAGTTGGAACTCGAAATAAAGACTCTTCAGGGAAAAGTTAATGAGAAAAGTGACCCACAAATGGGAAGAGAGTTACTGATTTTGAGGGATGAATATGATAAGCTGTCTGCTTTCAGAGCCGCTTCCAGTCCTATGAGACTAACGCAATCATTCTTTGAACAAGGAGATAAATCGGGTAAATTATTAGCATGGCAGATTAAACAATTGGAGGTCAAAACATCAATCACAACTGTTATAACCAATGGGAAGGTTGTCCTGGATCCTATAGGAAGTAATGATGCCTTTAGACTGTACTATAAAGAATTATATGATACAAAAAATGAGATTAATTTGCAAAATCTAAATAGGTTTTTAGATGAACTACCTATACCTCATTTCCCAGATGAACATAAAGAAGACCTGGGGATGGAAATTAACTAAGAAGAGATAGGGCACGCCACTGATAACACAAAGTCAGGAAAAAGGCCAGGACCAGATGGCCTTCCAATTGATCTGTATAAAAAAAAATTAAAAACAAACTGTTAACTCCACTTTTGGAAATGTTTCTGGAGGCATATCAGAAAGGCCATACCACAAGATGCAAATCACTCATCAGCCGTAAGAATCGGAAAACCAGATTGGAATTTGCAAAGAAATACAGAGATGAGCCACAAAAACTCTGGACCGAAGATTAACCTCTAACAAAGTGATGAAAAGGCAAAAGAAAGGGTCTGCTTGCTCATGATCCAAAGCATACAAGATCATCAGTCAAGCATGGTGGAGGTAGCGTCATGGCCTGGGCTTGGATGGCTGCTTCAGGAACAGGCTCACTAATCCTTATTCATGATTGATGTAATTCACGATGAGAACAGCAGAATGAATCAGTTTCTGTAGACTTCTGAAATTTGTCTTACAATTTACAGAGAAATGCATCCAGTCAAATTGGGAGGAACTTCATCATGTAGCAAGACAACGACACAAAAAAAGCACTGCCAACACAGGGGGAGTGGAAGGTTTTAGACTGGCCAAGTCAATTACCACACCCTAAACAAGTTGAGCAGCATTTCACCTAGTGAAGAAGAGACTGAATGAAGAAACCCCTCTGAAACAAACAACAACTGAAAGAAGCTGCACAAAATAAAATAAAAAAATGGACCAGTATGGTGATGTCAGTGGGTCACCGGTTTGTATACAGTATATACACATACATACGTGAACATCCCTATCAAATACCAATGATCAATAACTTCTTGGTATTTATACTTATATTACTAGAGGTTATATTAATTTTGGGAGAAAAAAGAAAACAGAAAAGAAAAAAAGAGAAAAAAAAAAAAAAAAAACACCAGTAAACGACAGGGCTGGTGAGTCTTGTGTTGTCTTGGATTTTAGTATGCAATGAAACCAAAGACAGATTGATATGCTGAGAGCAAACAAAGGGACCCGCAGCATAGCATGATTATGAATGTGTTTTTAAAATTAACAATCAGCTACTGATTACATTACATCCATCATTAAATCTCCAAATCAAGGATAATGTGAATAGACGCAGCAAAAGGAACTCCATTAGTTCTGCGTTGCTTTTTTAAAATTCTTGCAAAACTGAAGTCAGGACTGTAAACAACCATAACAATTTATTAGTTAAATGATATTATAAACTACACTTGTGCAGAGATACATATCGGATTCTTGTATTGTTCTTGATAGACATCACGATAACTGGACTCCGGCTGTGTTCGAAATCAGGTACTGTGACAGTACCTACCGCATTCGATTCAGTACCCACTGCTCGGCCGTTGATTCTGTACGTACTGATCAGTACAAGTGTGTAGCATGAATACAATCCGGACATGCTACATTCGCCATGTTGGCACTGTCACGTGACCTACAACTTAAACAGAGCCGACATGCTCCCTTCCGCCATTCTGGATTCTTACAGCTCTTCCACGCCAGTCCCGTAGCCTTATGGTATAGCGCAGTGTCCGTTGCTTCCATACTGCAGAATCTCGGCGCAGTCAGTAGGTCATCCGCGTATTTCTCGGCTACTGTTTTATGAATACTGTGAATTCGGACATGCGTACCACGTTTCACCTACTGTATCGTAGGGTAGTAGGGATATTCGGATGCAGCCTCCATCAGCGAGTCCTAATACTATCGTCAATTGTCCCAAGCTTAGTGTCTTGTTCTGCCATGTATACACTTCAGATTTACGTTCTTGGACAGTGTGTGTCCTTGCTTCTTGCGTCCTTAGTAGTATTATGTTTGATACTTTTGTAAATAATTCTTTATTATTGAAAGCCTTTGTGCATTTGTATCCTGGTTTTCCGAACTTCCTCATATTGAGCTATCAATTCGGAGTTTTATTTTGGCACAGAACACAGCAGAATGACTTGCAAGGTGGCAGCATTTCATCTCAACCCTCAACACTGTAAGCCCTACAGTTGACTCCTGTGGTGAAAAATGTTTGGCATTCAGTCTTGCAAATCTTTGACTCTTCTTTCCTAAAAAAACTCAAACAGTTAAAAGAATGGTAACTTGATTAAGTGTAACCAGAAATGGCTATCAGCATTTTGTAAGAGTGCTTTCACTAAAATGTTCATTCATTCGGCCCCTCCAGGATTTTGCGAATGCTGAAATTAAAGCAAAATCAAGCAAACTCCGCAATATTCGGAGGAGCTCGCAATTTTTAAAAATCCACCACAGATTTTCCACAGATTCGGGTCAAGACACGTAATCAGAACGCCATTCAGCCAAAGCCCTCTTCGATTCAGGTGCGTCAAATATGAGTACATCTAAAAGATCTCATTTACCAACAAACATCACTGCGAAAGTTTCACCAATTCAAGTAGCTTTCCGGAAAAAAATAAATAAAAATCCGCAAGCTGCATCGCAAATTTTGAAAAAAGCCACAGCAAAATCAAGCATTTTGGGCCGCAACGATCATAAAAAACTCATGCTGCCTCACAGGGAAGTATAATACATTCGGAGGAACTCGCTATCCGCCCTCTTCCTCATACATAAGCTCACAGATTGGCTAGTGTCACTGTGATTGACAGAAGAAAATGAGTAAGCCCCTCCCACCCAGACAGCACAGCCAGTTTTGCTCTCGACTCCACAGATGGCTGCGGCATCGTCGGGATTTGACCTTATGATCTCTCGACGACAGGACGAACACTTTTCTGTTGCGCCGCTGTGTGAAAGGTCATCCTCTTGATCCGTTTTTTGGTATACGGGTCTCTTCCCGTTTAAGCAGATACGAGCCTGGTGTTGTATGTCTGAAAATAACTGCCTAGTAGCGTTGCCAAGTGCGGCTGCGGAGTGTACAGACAGAAGTAACTCGCTCTCGGTTTCATCAGGAGCTAAACACACTGCTCTAAAAAAGATACTGATTAATGAGTAGTCTCGCTCATATCAGCAGTTTTTTCCCTTGCAACGATTTCACGCTGTAGCATGGGTATATTTTCAGACCTGTATGTTCACAGATAGACAATCAGAGGGAATGCTTATTTATTTGAGAATGCTGATTGAAGGAATCTGATTTAAATCACATGTACGTAGAACATCACAGGCTGCCACATATTCATTAACATAAACTCACAAGAAAGGAAAATAACGGCTTGAAACGAAATGCACACAAATATACACAAACTCATAATCCATCCATCCATTTTCTGTACTGTTTAACCTACACAGAGTCACGGGAAGCCTGGAGCCTAGAGCCTGGAGCCTGGAGCCTGGGATCTTTGGACTGGGGTAAGAAACTGAAGTGCCGGGAGGAAACCCCTGAAGCACGGTGCGGGGAGAACATGCAAACTCCATACACACAGCGTGGAGGCAGGAAGCGAACCCCCAACCTAACCTAACGCAATCATAACCTCAATGACCCCCCCCCCAAACCCCCCCCTCCCCTCTCTTTGTTCA
>JANDJT010092289.1:0-11768 GCA_024331685.1 Stegophilus panzeri
GTAGCAATGTTTAAAAGCATAAAGGCAGTAAAACAGTTTTCAAGCTCTGCAACACCTTAAATTAGGCTGTCAGAAAAAAGTGTCAGAAAAGTACTGTAGGTTTTGGATGGGCGTTTCTTGCACAACCTCAACAATCACCACAAATTAATTTTTTAAACTGTTAAATAAAAAGAAGCAATACATTATTTTTCTATAAAACAACAGCCACCTTTGAGCCTGGGGTTTGATCTGAAGTATGTCTGATACATTTCTTTTAGTAAAATAGGCAATTCTACATAGAAAAGGATATACCTGAAAATGTAGAAAAGTGAAAAAAAATAGTTTTTTCTACATAGACAAGTAGAGTATTGAAAGCGTTATCCAAAGTAACCTTGCTTAAAATATTAGTAGTGAGTTCATTTAGTGAACCCATTTATTCTGCTATGAATAGGTGCAATCACCATGCACAAGATATACATAAAATTAAATTGGATATAAATTTATTATAAAATCACAGCTCCAATAGTTTTAAAGTTCTGTTAGTTTATAGATGTATATTAAAACTATTATCACAAAACATGCATAATTTTTTTATCAAGACTACTGTCTGACCAACATCAGGTAATCGCAATACTAATACAGCCTGATCTTAGTTTAGCTTTTGTTGTTGTTGTTTTTGTTAATAAATGTTTGTTTTTTAAAAACAATATCAATGTCTTTTTAGACATTAGTAAGTTGTTATGATGGTTCACTGACAAGTGAATGACACTATACCAAACTGTTTTGTGTGACTACTTCATTAGTTACTGTCATTGTTAGGCAATGTAAAAACATAAATGCAATAGATTGGTCAATTGTTTGTTTTTAAGTGGAAGTATTGGATAACCACGGTTTAAATATGCCCTTCACTTGTGGGCATAGGAGAAATAACTCCTAAACCATAGACCACCCATAGAAAGTTGCATAAAGTACCACTGGGAATTTCAACAAATTACATTTTCATGAAGAACAGATGAACACAAATATAGAACCGAAACTGTGTGCCAACAACCACACCCAATTTTTGATCATGTGCCAAGGCTGCTGCCTGCTTTACAAGGGGTGGGAATAAGTTTACCTTTCCTGTTTGCTAGCTATGTTGTAGGTGGGAAATACAGTCCTAAACACCCATGAAAGGAGTGTGGCAACTGTTGAACATGTTGACATTCCTTTGAAATCCCTTTTTAAAAATAATTGTTCTGATGAATAGCACAATTTAATTTTAAAAAGTTGATAAAGCAAATTATATTCTGCTCAGCTAAAATGATCTCAGATACCTTAAAGTGGGAAAACAAAACCTAAAAGAGTTTGAATATACTGTTCAGCTACAAGAACAGAACATGGTTAAAGCAAATCTATCAAAAGTACTTCTGCAAAGTCCTGTGGTTAAAGAAAAGACCTAAATGAGCACAATGGCCTTTCAAAAAAAACCAGTGCAACATTTTGTTAACTAATATATACAAAATTGTTCTTTTTGTCTATTTTGTTATCTGAAAAATCAGATGAAAACTAATCAATGAATTCAAGCCATAGTACGTTGTGAAGACATAAAGAATGGTGGCAAACGCATACGGCTATGGCAATGTTTCTCATACCTACTTCCATAACTATTTTTATATTAACCAGACATTGGAGATCAGTTGTATTATATTTAAAAACTCAGATCTCATGTTGCTTCATTCTAAGGAGAAAATGCCATCTAAACAAAGCCAAGTAAAACATCAAATGTGCAATATTTCGGATCAAGCCAATAAAATTAACATTTTAAACTTGTCTTGTCGGATTCAAGTTGAACCCTGTTAAACAAAACACACACACCCCAAAAAAGGCCAAACCAAAAGTAATCAGGACATCTGAAATGTAGTAAATGGAAAGTTGTAATAACTATTCACAGGTGCCAAAAGTTGAAAGAAGTTTTTAAAAGCAGTGGTTATATTAATATTTTTAGGGACAGTGTAGCATAATGGATAGAGTGCTGGTCAATAGATCAGAAAGTTGGCAGTTTAAATACAGGTTCACTGTTGGGTCCTCAAGCAAGACCCTTAACCCTGTCAGCTCCAGGGGCGCCGTATGATGGCTGACCCTGTGCTCTGACCCCAATCTCCATAGGAGTTGGGATATGCGAAGAAAGAATTGCATTGTACTGTACATCTGTATATGTGTAATGACAAATAAAGACTATTCTATTAGCTTTTAGATTTATAGAATATTCAAACATTTTTTGGTTTGTACAGTACATGTTATGTTTGAAAAAAAATATAAAAAGTTTAAGCTGTTCTAGCACAAAATGGTCCAGTTTTATTTACATTCATACTTTAAAATAAAATGTGCTGTGATCTTAATGTATTTGCTAAAATTTAATAAATGTAAGCCTTATTCACTTTGCTGATGATGATGATTTATCCATTCAAAGTCGACTCTCGGTCACTCTATGGATCATCATTCTCCATGCTTTCCTATCTTTGACCACTTCTTTCAGTTCTTTCACATGCCTTGATTGTATCCAGCCAATGTGTCCTTTGGCGTCCCCTTCTTCTCAACCCACTGACAATATTAATGTTGTTTCCAAGGAATTAGCTCACATGACATGTCCAAAGTATGAGAGTCGCTGCTTGGTGATTTTGCCTTCTAACGATACTTTGGGTTTGACACGCTCTAGGACAGTCTTGTTTGTCACCAAAGCTAACCATGGTATTCGTAGCATATGTCTCCACTTTGTTAACACATTTTTATTTTTATTTTGTTAACACAACTGTGTATATGTTTGTTCAGAACATGTTCCCTAATCTGCTGATTTAGTCATGCATTTATTGGAGTATGTAAACATTTTACAAATTATCTGTTCCTGAATTTTTTATTTGCTGAAAAGTCATACTTGTTTAGTGGAAGCTAAATATGCAAAAAAATGTGCATTATACAAACACAATATTTGTCACAAGACATTTATATACAGCATTTGATTTTTAAACAAGCAGAAACAGAGTGGCTAAAATAAATCTTATTTTTGTACATAAAGATATCATTCTGATTTCTTGTTCAAAAAAGTTGCTGATGGCAGAACTATTTTACTACTATAATTTTATTTTACAGAAATGTTTACATTTAACAAAACAGTGCAAAACATGAATTTATGATTTATTCATGAAGAAAAGAAATAGTATATATTATTAATTACAGCTAACCCTTTGTTCACCACAATAATTGTTTGTACATGCTGCTAAAGAATAAAACAACACCACGCAATGATCTGTTAAATATTTAAACTGTCACCACAACAGTACAGTTGATTTTTACTTTACTTCTTCTGTCTGTTCAGTATATTGTTTATAAATGCATGTTGATAGCATATTGTACTAGCAATAAAACAAGAACTTAAAATAAACTATTATGTATCAATTTAATGATAATGCATTTCATAATTCATCAATCTAATGCAAATACTGTGTGGAACAATTGTGTTGCACTTTAACCCATTCTAAAAAGCTGGTAATTTAAGAGTTATTTAATTATCACAAATAAAAAGCAGTATATGCTTGTTTGTCTCAGCAGATTTTAGTTTTATTTCTATTTTGGTTTGTCATTTGAATGGTCTTGAATTGACACATCAAATTATCAGCAAACAAATACACCCCAGTGTAATAAATATGTATGTGTCTGTAAAGGTTATTAGTTATACCTGTCATGGTATATTAATGTGTTTTAGTTATAGACAACTTTTATTTTATTTTATTTTATTTTAATTTGAAAACGTTTGACCTCTCTTTCAAATGTAAGGTGAAACATTTTCAAATTAATAAAAAAGTATATTGTGATAAAGTGATCATTTAAACATAAATACAAAATTAATTATTAGAAATGTACACATGCAACTTTTTAATGTGCACTGAAAGGAAGGATACAGCTTTATCCAATTTATGGAATGAGCCTATTCAAGATACTTCAGACAAGCTATAGTGTGAAACAAACAAAAAAGTGGTTGCATTACAATTATGCCTAGTTTTTTCCATCACTACAATCTGAATCGAACATACGGCATTAGGTATGCATATATTAAAAAAATTAAATGGGAATAATTTGTAGTTATCACAGAAATCAATATTAAAAGCTTGCATCTAATACTTAATCAAAACATCTAATTAATATGAATCTCACTGTAACCTCAATATCAGCACTGATGCACAATAGGAAGCACAAAAATTGTATCAAGTGATAGTTAAAAAAATGTCATTATGGCACACTCACAAAAAATAATAAAACCAAGTAAATAACAACAAATAATAAATCGTACAAAATAATATACTAGAAATGTAAAAACTAATAAAAATAAATTCAAAATAAAATTCATACAAATAATATTAATGAAATCAAATAAATGAAAAGAAATATTATTTTTATATTTATTATTATAAAAATTATAATAATTTGAAATGAAATGAAAATGGTATAAAATAAATAAATATGTTCAAAATAAATGAACCTTAATTTATTTTTTTCCCAGAACATATATATAATCAGTCCGTAAATTATTAAGTATTTTGTTAAGATACAGTAGCCTCACTATTGTTAGGAATCTGTATTCTCGGCTTGACCACCAGAGGGGGATAAAGGGTACAACTTTTCATACCTGATGCTGAAAGCTGAGCAGCCCATCACAAGAGAACTCTGGCAATCTGGCAATCAGTATAGCTAAGTAAATACTTAAAGGGCCAATCATCTAGGCTTGAATATCATAGTCTATTTATCGTGTGCATTCCCAGACAGTTTCTGTAAAGTAAATAGGTTCAAGATGCATTTTATATTTTAAGAAATATCTTCTCAGGTACTGCAAACTGTTGAAATTGACCCAAGTGATTTCTGTTTATCCTTTACTCCCACTACCACTCCTGCAGTGTAAGTTGGTGAGTGGAGCTGTTAGAGCTCAGAGCTTTAATGCCAGACCTCTGAGTAATAAATTTAGGGTTTGGTGTGCTGTCTTTGGTAATTATACACTGCCAATTATTATTTAGTCTTCTCTGACTAGTAATACTGGTTTGAGCTGTATTATTACATATAGTATTTTTGAGATTTAAGGGTTATTTAGTTTGTTTATTTTTGTTGGCTTAGGATGCACCCCCACCCCCATTTTCTTTAGGCTATATTTCCGTCAGGTTCATGGTTTTGTGTTGGTCTCACCCTGTCCAGGATAGCTTTTCTGCTAATGAGTCTTCTTCAAGTTTAACTTCAAGTATTTTATTGTCATTTTAGGCATATACAGTGTTGTACAGCATACAGTAAAATTAAATTACGTTCCTCCTGTATCAAGGTGCTTTATATAACAATAAACTATGCAACATAACACAACATATAATACATAATATATTACAACATAACATATAATACAACATACAATGACATTACACAACACAATTTAAATATACGGTTACAACAGTTATTAACAATTAACAACAGTTAATTTAAGTTAATAATATAGAATGCTTCTCATTTTAATTTGGCTATAATATTATCTGGGGTGGGTTTACTTTCCCGGAACACCCATACTTTGATAATCTTGATAAACTCCTGATATACACAGGCATATTCAATGACTTATGGGAATTGTTTTGACTTGTGAAAATCATTGATTTTCATCTAAAATTTTTATTTTAATATCATTTTTTGTCAGGCCAAAATCTCAGTTTCTCACTACAATATTCTTGTAGTTGTTTTGAAATGTATTATTTATTTAATTTGTAAGTTTTTTTCTATTGTATGTTAACAGATGAGAATGTGACAAGTGACAACTTTTTTGTTTGATAAAACTGTAAAACTTGTTTGCATACCAGCATACAGTGCTGGAGTATATGTGTGTGTGTGTGTGTGTGTGTGTGTGTGTGTGTGTGTGTGTGTGTGTGTGTTTCTGCTTGACTGTAATTTGCAAACAGGAGACTCTCACTGGTGCACAATTGTTGTATTTTTCTCCCTCATCCAGGCTGCTTGTGCCATCCATCTTGTCGACAGAATCTTTTAATAAGTTTCTGCATGTGGTGGCATCTGTTCCCTGCACTGTTCGCTCATTAGCACACTGTAAATACAGCCGTGACACAATTCTCTCTCTCTCTCTCTGTGTGTGTGTGTGTGTGTGTGTGTGTGTGTGTGTGTGTGTGTGTGTGTGTGTATGTGTGGTGCCATTTTTTCATCAAGTCCAAGGGGACCCTGCGGCCCGGGGCAAACAGACCATACACTGACAGATGTAGCTAAACATGCTAACACACTCACAGTCACACATTAACAAAATGCCACGTGCACAGTGATCAGTAGGCGTACAATAACTGACATCTTTGCACATTGGTACCAACGATAGCTAATTTCCCTGCAGGGATGCCATCGAATACAGATGTACACTAAACAGACAGAAGTTTGTGGACAATTCCTCATAGTAATTTGGCTTGTACATGGATACAGTTAATTACACAAAACAAACAATAGTTTGGGAATGGCACACACTTGTACCACTTTATCCTATTCAGACCCTGATTATGTCCAGTGATAAGGAAAATCTTTCTGTCTTAAGATCAAGGCTGAGTCAGAAGAAAATAATCAAGTGAAACTGTTTTGAAAACAATATTCTGCTAGCCTGTATTTGAAGAGGAAGCTTTATGTGAACTCATACAGGCGATATCTTGATACAGTTTGATTATTACCATTTTACATCAAGTTTAACACTCTTGAAACATTCATGTAGGCACACTGATTTCAGGTTTATATTAAATGCACTTCTAGATACTTTTACCTTACATTTACTTCATTTACATGTTTTTAGACTGTGGGAGAAAACTAAAGCATCCATATGGACACACAAAAACCCACTTAACTAAAAAATATACAGTAGGACCTTTTAAATAAATTTTTGATGGGTTATTTAAATGACCAATAAAACAAAACCAATTTATCTTACTTATTCTGTTCCCACTTAAAATTACAATTTGTTACATAAAGCCTCCACAAGGGGGCATTAGTACACACATATATTTAACAGACCCAAATTGAGTCCAGCGATGGAAAAAGTAAATAAATCTTTTTTTTTTCTCAGTGGGATCTCAAGTACTATATACTACCTGTTGTGTACTGCTTTAAAACTAATGCAATAAAAGGTTGCCATTCTGAAAGGTGACAGGTCTGAACTGGTGTTGTGTGCAACTAAACATTTTTCCACAAAAAAGAAATGTGTGATCTTTACTGTAATGAATAAGTCTGAAAATATTTGAGATTATTGTTTAAGAAAAATTGGAATGACAATTGCAAGATTTTTGACCAGCATGAATGGGCATGAAATATCAGATATAACCTAGTCTTCTGAAAGTGTTTCAAAAGAATGGTGGCTGTTATAGCAGAAACACATATTAGGCCAAATCCATATTAAAGCCCTTAATTTAGGAAGATTATTTATCAAACTTATAGCAGGCGTGTCTTAGTAGTTTTGGGGTTAACTTTGTAAAACATTCAAAAATCTATTATGTGGGCTAGCACAGTGGCTAAGTGGATAGCACTGTCCTGGGAGTGAGGGGTGGTTTAATCCCCTAAGCAAAGTACACATAGATTTGCTCCCACAGAGCAACAGAAACAGCATAAAAGAAAAATAGACAAACATTTACTTTGATGTTGCTTTGAATTGTCTAGGATGTTTTTGTGTGCCTTTTTACCATTGAAAAGCTGGGAGAGGCTAAAGCACCAATGCACTTCAAGCATTTAATATAATGTCATTAACATAGTTGGGTGTGTTACATTTGGCTATATATTCTGCTTACTAAATGCAAACTTTGTTGGACAGTAGACTGTTGTGATCCACATTATTGATATATTGATGCCTTCCATATGTTTTGGGCTAGTTTGTGCATTCTACTCAGACAACCAAAAACACCAAGATTCAAACCTTAAAATGTTAATGCCTCTTTCCAACTCTAAACATTTAGGACTGTGGTACTTGACCTGACTTAAGTTCTATAAAAGCTCCATTTTCTACTAAAACTAAATTATCAGAAGCAAATTTTATGAAATAAATCACAATAAAATATTATCCTGGGGTGGAGTGCATGTGAGGTGAAAGCAGTATACCTTCTTGAACCCAGACAAGTGCTCCTGGGCCAGGCCTCGTTCCTTAAAGCCGCCTCAATAAAACAACTTTTCCAGCTTTATTTGCTGACATGTTCTTCTGGAAACACTTATGAGCGCAGAAATCCATTAGCACGAACTCAGTGGGATTTTCCTGCCAGGAGGAAAACGACCAGCTCCTGTAATCAGCACGTACACTTCCGAAAGAGATGCGCAGGAAATGCCATTTATGTATTAATGTATCAGACTGAGTGGATAACCACAGCCTAAAGTCATACCATATCCCTAGGCAGTGAAGCTATATGATAACTATGAGTATATACTATATAACATGGTTCAGGTGGACACATTTGGGGTTTTTGGCCCCCATATGTAGGTGCGTGTGATGGTTCAACTCCATCAGCAAATAAATTCCTCTGGAGAGCGTGAACGTTTTAACATCTGGTCAGGGGAAAACAGGGCAGGAAAGGACACTCTACTGTGTTTTTTTTATGTGACCGTGCTATTGTTTCCATATTTTTTGGCCAGGCCGAAACTTGTGGCATCTGGGAGGCATTATAATGCTGCTGTTTCTTACGACTGAAAGGTATTAAAGCAGTCGAGAGGTATCAGAGGACGGCCAGAGGAATCCACAGTTTTACGTGGCCAATACACATATGCACACACACACACCTGGCGCACACACACACACACACACACACACACACACACACACACAAACATAGGTAATGTAGTAAACACTCCAGTCTGCCAGCATTCAGTAAGCCATCAGTCAATCCACAGACCCATAACTGTTTCATTTATGACATTATAATGTTTATATAAGAGTATATAGTTATATTTAATGTTATATCACATGAAAAAAAATATAAGTATTGAAAACAGCTGGAATTTTTATGAATTCAAAGTAATGTATAACATAGTCAAATTAGTTATTATTATTAAACATTATATGCATAATGTACATTTAGAATGTAATACATAGATATATAGATACATTGATACTTTATTGATCCTGAGGAAAATTTAAGTCATTTAAGTTATTGGAACACTATATGAAAGCCTGTATATTTTTACATATATGGACATGTTGATATTTAATATCAGTTTTAACATCACTGAGGGAAAAGCCTTTTAAAACCTTTCTGAGAAATAAATTAGGACACCCCACATATTTTCTCATTAAAATAATTAACATAGCACACATAGGTGTAATAGTACATAGTTGTAGCACATCAGGTGCAAATTATTTAAACCATGTTACCAAACATTTTGATTAAGGCTCTGTTAAAATCTATGTTGTGTGTTTTTGACTGCTAAAGTGAGAGTGAGAACCATGGTGAATCCAAAGAACTGAGGCAGATTGTGGTTGCTTCTATTTCTGATAATGGGGAGAAAATCTTAAAAGACATTGACATCAGCTGGAATAGAGTGGAAAACATTTGAAACAACTGCCACCATACCCAGGACCGGCTGTCCTATCCTGGGTGACTTGAAATGGGCTGTACATGAAAGAAACCTCTAAAACATTTTACAGCTGAACTATTTTTGCATAGGGGACTTAAGTAAACTTTTTTCAAGTCAGAGATTGTTGGATGGGTACAAGAATCATTTCACCTATTTAACTCAGAGAAGGCAATGGTTTTTTTGTTCTTTAGTTGCAATTAAATCACTTATTTTTAGAAATAAATGAAAAGATTGGAAACTGATATGTGAACATTTCTTCATAAAGAGCTGAGTATTTAATGGGTTGTACCTTTTTTTTCATGTGACTGTATATATCACACAGATTGGATATATGCATTTATGTTGTTTACATCAAATTCTGGACTTGCCATCTACATTTGGCAGAATTCAGAGATTAGTCACACCAGGCTATATTGTCCAGTTTTGGTGAACCCATACGAATTGGAGTCAGTTTCTTTCTCTTAGCTGTGAAGGAAGTGGTATCATAGAGAGTATTCTGCATTTCTTAATTGTAGCAAGTAATTATTTTAGTCGTTTATTCTACTCTTGCTTTTTTAAAAGTCTGACCATTCACTTCTGACGTCTTACAGCAATGCAATATTTGATTAGCAAAAGTTTATCAGTAGTTTCTGAAATACTCAGACCAACATATCTGGCACCAAAAAGAATAACACATTCGTTTAATTCAAATCACTCATTTCACAATACATAATATACTTGATCATTTAGTTATTAAGAAAAGAGTTCCTATATTGAATTCCACAACATATTCATTGGATTAAGGTCAGGATTTTGACTCGTCCACTTCAAAACAATTGTATGGTAGAATGACTTTTTTGCTTATTGTTGTTTTTGCTGCATGACCCACGATTCCATCCATGTAGAGACATTTTTCTAGGAATTCATTAATATACTTCTAAATTAATTGTTCCATCAATGACAACAAATATTTATGACCCAACCACCACCATGTTTCACAGATGGGCTGAGATTTTTATGCTAAAATGCATAAAACTTTTTTGTTGAGTTTATCCAGAATAAATACTCCAATAGCTTTCTGATTTACCCATGTGATTTTAGCAAACTTTAGCCATGCATCAATGGGGGATTTTTGGGGGGAGCAATAGCTTTCTCCTTGCAACCCTGCCATGAATATTATTGCTTGTTTTTCAATGTTCTCTTGATGGTGAACTCACTCACTAACATTATATACAGCCAATGTGAAAAAGGTCTTGAAATTCCTCCATTCGTTCACAATCTCTCAAACTGTACATTGGTGAGGTCCAAACTCATTAGAGATGTTTTTCAGATTTTTGTCCAGCCTGATGACCTCCTTTTCTGAGTTCCCTAGATTGCTCCTTTGAAGAGCAGACTTCTTTAAGTAAAATATGGTGTCCTAATATTCATAATTAAAACAGCTCTAATTTCACCTTCAAATTAACAGCTTATCTTTGAGCTTTTTTAAGTTTACCACTTACAACTATGTATTTTTAAAATTATATTTCTTAGGTACAGTTCCTGCTGTGATCTTTTTCTATGAACAGAATCATTCAGAACATGTTTACCTGTTCGGAAAAGCATGTATATTGGTCTACAAAGACATTAGATGAGGATGTATTGTGACCATTACAATGTGTAATGTGTTACAATAAAGTACAGCATATATTGTTTCAGAAAATCATTTCAGTCATCACACAGAAAACGTGGATTAGTGGTCTAGGTGCCAAGGTCAGCTCATGTTGAGAAAATCATTGTGGGGGCATCTTTACTTGTTTTTACTGTTGAGCTTCAAAATACAACATTGTGTAGTGTACTAGTGTACAGTGTAATATTAGCAAATTATAGCCATAAAACATTATTTAGATAACTATGCACGGTACATGAGTTAAACTAGTCAAGTGCTACTCATAATATTACAAATAATAAAAAAATAAAATAAAATGTTAAATCTACTGCTATATATAACAAGTTAACATAACAGGTAATATGCTGTACAAGTGGTAAATGAAGTTGTACAGAATACATAGCATTTCAAACCATTGAAATGATAAAAAAATAACTTAAATCAGTAAAATCTATAAATTTGTGACAGACTATACATGTTACAACAATATTATTGTTTAAAGAATATAAGTAATAGTTTTATATCTAATAATGTACATAAATACATTGACCTTTATAATGTAACATGATCA
>JANDJT010092453.1:0-11761 GCA_024331685.1 Stegophilus panzeri
CTCTCTCTCTCTCTCTCTCTCTCTCTCTCTCTCTCTCTCTCTCTCTCTCTCTATATATATATATATATATATATAATTTGTTTGTTTACATGGCTTAAATGTAAGGTAGTTTGTGATAATTGCCATTTTGTGGCATCCAGCAAAACTGTATCAGATTCCAGCATTTTTGTGACCTGGTACTTTTATTATAATGTTTTTTTTACTTAAAACTTTGTACACATGCTCATGGTGCACAAATAGAAATGGAGGTTTCAAGTGTTAAAAGTTAATATTATTTATCCTAGTAAAACTAGCAAAACATTTTATTTTTCAGTTTAGTCTTGGTTTAACAGCACCTCTAATGTTCCAGCAGTCAGTGGTTTATTTCTGATGAGTCTGCATGGTGTATGATTTCATTTTCCACCTGACTTCACTGCACAACTTTCACCTCCTTTTTTCCCCTCAAAGTAGAACTTGAGCTAGCATGTCCATCGACACACGTCTTCACCAAACCAGAGGGAAATTCATTTGGTGCACACTATTTATAGAAAGTTTACACTACTAATGTGTGCGTCTTAAAACAGTTTTCGACCTGCTGAGGAACATTGTGGTGAATCCTGGTTACTGTGAAAATAGGAATGTACTCTTTTACAAAGAATCGATTCACAATTCAAATATCAGTTTACCCTAAATGATTGTGAATCAGTCATTGTAGTCATTTAAAACGAAACAATAATCTCTTTAGAAAACAGAGGTTGTTGGTTTTGTTTGTTATTTTAGTTTTGTTTATTGTCTTTTTGCTTTATAATATTTAAGTCATATTATTTATTAAATTGCATCATGGGTGAAGTGTATTGTCACACTCCCAATGTGAATGCTGAGTATTTGATTGATTGATTAAGAGTTCCCTAATCGCAAAGGCAATTCAGTAGTCCAGTGTAATGTAGAAAAGAAGAAAAACCTCCCTGAGATTCAGACCTCCTCTTTCTTCTTACCACACTGGGAAAATTTGACTTTTTTTCCAACCAGCTCCCACTCAGTGGTTATTTAGAAAAATACCTAAAAACATAAAATAAATAAATAATTTGTAGTGCGCTTCAATTATTCAGTCTTTCTGTGTAGTCTATTAATAAATGACATACCCGCCATTGGCTTAGTACTTGAGCACCACTGATCTAAAGCACAAGCGTTTTTAAGTGCTGTGCACACTTAATTTATTTAAAAATCTAAAACCATGACTACATGTCTTCTAAATATTAAGTCTTTATCTTTGTATGACCAATCTGACTTGAGAACTTTATAATTTTCTACCAAAGGTAATGAACCCTAACGAACACATAATGTGTGAGTTTTGCACTGGCTGTTGGTCACACATTTAGTAGCTGTATTTAGTCAGTGAATATGCCCGAATGCTTGAAACATTTTAATGATGAATAACAAGATCAGTACTGCTTCACCACTGTGTTCTTCCATTATACATCGATCTTCACACAGCTCCTGAGACTCTGATGCGTGCTCTGGAGCTGCTCAATTACCTGGCAGCACTGAATGATGATGGAGACCTGACTGAACTCGGTTCCATGATGGCTGAGTTTCCCCTAGACCCTCAGCTAGCCAAGATGGTTATCGCCAGTTGTGAATATAACTGCTCCAATGAGATCCTCTCGATCACTGCTATGCTATCAGGTAATACACACTCAACACAACTTCCTGGAGCTTTTGTGTGAAGTTGTGTGTATAAAACCAGTACACTTTTTTCGAATTAAGCAAAGTATACACATCCTAGTTAGTATCTAAGCTGAAGGTTCTTATTTGTTCCTACTGAGTCAGAACAGGATTATTGAATTATTACTGGTTCCCTATAGAATTGGGGTTCCAGCTTTTATCTATTCTTTTTATTTATTTGTCTCCTTTTTTCTTTTTCTTTTTTTCTAAACTTTTTCCTAAATTCTTTCAGTTTTTTTAAATTTATTTTTCTTTTTCCCATTTCCTTCCCTTCTTTTTTTCTCATTGACTCAACTTGTTTTAACTTTATTTAAAAATTTAATCCTATCTTGGTGTAGTCAAGTTTTAGCATTTGAATTCCCTGTTATTTATTTCTGCGTGATAAAAGGAAATGTCACCTTTCTTCTGGAATGTTACACATTCTGATATTGTTACGAGTTTGTGACCACCTGGATTTGTAAGCAGGGGAAAAAATTAAGACTACACAAAGTTTTTGAAATCAGCGATCAGAACTTTTTTAAACCCTAGAAAACACTTTTTATTTTAAATTTTGGATTTTATTTTATTTTTTTAATAGGCAGTCAAATCCAAACTTGAATTTGGCATCCAGATGTCATCACATAAATAAATATAAAAAATCAAATATATTAATTGTATTATTTACTTTATAGAAGTACATTATTATTACGCTAAGGAAACAGTATTTCATGGTGATGTGTATGGACATAGGTCTTTGACATTCTAACCATGTTTCAGTAATAATAAACACAGATGAAAGGAAGTGATGTTATTATGAATGATTAGCAGTTTATTCTGAAACCAACATAAAGAAAATTACACTAGGTCTTATTTGTGTCTGTGTATAATATATAGACGTAGACAATCCAAGTGAACACAGCTTTTTACATTAACACAAATGTAGTTAGGCCAAAGAAACCTTTATTCAGTAAATGCATCTTGTTCTCTCTTGCAATTTTACAAATAGTTTTGAGAGGAAAACAAATATAGAAGAAATTTAATTAAGACCACGTACCACACATGCACTTACAAAAAAAGATTTTTGCCTTTCAGATTAAATTTATGGAACGCATGAAGTGTTTTTTGATATCATTGATAAATTGATATCATAAAACTGGGGTGTTTAAGTAAAAGCATTCAATGGTTATTTCTTCGTCCTAAACAGTTGATTCAAACTAAAGCCAGTAATGATGGATAAAGATTAACAAAATAGGATAGACATAATAACTTGTGGCCATGAGCTTTAATCACAGCTTGACAACGACGACTCTTGTGCTGAGACAATGTACTAAGGCCACTGAGGTTCTGGGGTACAGAGTTACACAGTCACTCAGCTGATAGAAGAGAAGAGAAATAAAAACCCTTTGTATTCGATGAGATTTAGCTCAGCATAAAGTACAGAACACTTTATTTTAAATTAAAGCTACCTGAGTTTACAGGAGCCACTTTGTAGATACAATCTTAATGAGAGCAGCGTTGTCATGTATAAGGATATAATTGGGCCAGTGTTGTTCAAACAGAGACAGAATAGCTGAATTAAAGGTGTTATTCACTTAGTGTCAGCTTGTCAGTGTACCACTCAAAAGGAGTTTGGCAGATCTGTATTGACTAAACACAGCTTCCCCACACTTCAACACCACCACAGGTAACAGTGGCTGATGCATAGTGCTTTCCTTGGCTTCACCAACATTGTTGGCAGCTTTTCTGCTTAGTGCATATTACCTTTTATCAACTATTAGCACTAAGATGCACTGGTCCACCGTCTCCCACCATGAATGCTCCCTGTCAAGACGTCTGTGACTTACTTGTTGCACAGTAGATTACACTCAACGTAAACCATTTTAAATGGTCTGACTGACTAAAGTCCTTAAAGTGATGTTGATTAACCGTTCAGTTGCAGACGACTCTCGGTCACTTGATGGATCATCGATCTCCACACCACACAAGCACATACATGCACATACACACACACACACACACACACACACACACACACACACATATGACATGTGCAAGTGTTTTGTCATGATCCATGAAGTATTTCGGCAGAAGTCCTTAAAATAGAACCCATTTAAACAAATGAGAAAAATAGTATACTTCATTGTTTAATTAATTAATAGTATACTTAATTGTATAATTATTAATTATGGTGGGTTTTCACACATTAACTACCTGCTTCCATAACATTTTGCCTATTCCAAAACATCCTTCTTTAAACATTAGACTTGGATTATATGCTTTGTTGCATGACCCATATTCTCTTAAAATTCAGTTCATAGACAGATGTGCAGACATTTAGAATTCTCTAAAATAATTTTAAGAAACAATAGGCCCAAACCATAAAACCAACCCTTACTTCAATGGCTTTCTACTTGCAAAACTTCCTCAGTGTGGCTTAGTGAGGAGAGCCTTGGGCTTTCGCCTACAAGGTCTGGAGTTCGACTCCAGGTGTTATTACACACTTACTGTTGGGTGCTTGAGCAAGACCCTTAACAGCCACAGGGAAGCCATGTGATGACTGATCTTGCACTTTGACCCAAACCTACATACAGATTGGGATATGTAAAGAAACAAATTTCCTTGGGGATCAATAAAGAATCTTAAAAACTAACATGCACAATGCAGACAGTTACACACCTTGCTGTTGGTGTGTTAGTTGGTCAAAAGGAAGGTAACAATGATTTAAAATTTATACTTCATTTCTACACAATCTAGTTTTGTCCAGAGAGTTTGAGATGGTTTCAAAACAACAGATTTTCCTCAGAAAAGCAAAGATCCTCAGAAATCTCTTGTTTGTGCCATGACACACTTCCACAAACATGTTGTGAAGAGGAGACTTTAATAGATCCTGTTCTTTAAATACAAGCGGGTACTCACTAACACCTGATTGTCATGTCATTTACTGAAAACACATTCTACCTTCAAATTTATTACATATCCTAGTAGTTCTCATACTTTTTCACTTACAGACATATAATGTTGGATCATCCTTCACAATAAATAAATGACTATTAAATAAATAAATAAATACATTTTGGGATTAAAAATACAATGGGATTAAAATATCAAAGTGTGTGTGTATATATATATTTCAATATTCAATATTTCATATATATATATATATATATATATATTGAAAGCACTTTTATAAAAGTCTGGTATTTGACTAGTTTTTAAGCTACAGCTTTCACTCTAGAAAATACAAGAGTAAATTGTGTGTTTGATATTAAGTTGTGGTATTTGTGTGGTCAGTTTGTCACCCAGACATTTAATGTTATTGAAAGCATAACATCATTCAAGTATTTTTTTAATTATAAAGCATAAACATTTACCTTTGTTGAAACCGGACATACAAAAGTAGCCCTATAAAAACACAAGTGTTATGTTAGTCCATGTTTTGGTCTATTTCTCTATATGTTTTATATTGCTGTGTTCACTTGTGTGTCTAGATGTATTATAAAGTAGTCACACAACTTCAGAGTACCAGGGCTATTATTTCCACTACCTTAAATTTACTCATTAAATAGTGTTCACAAACTAATTGCATGGAAGTGCTTTTAAAGCATTAGTAAGCACAAAGTTAATATCTGTTAAGTGCTTAAACCTGTGGTATATGTTCATAGTTTCATATAGTTCACATATTGTTTATATGTGCTGCTGCCGTAAGTGAATGGTGAGATCATTTTGGGTGTTCTGAGTTGAGGCATTGAGGGAGTAGGGAAACTAAGCTGAACTTTCTAAATCAAGTTTCCTCAATTTAAAATCTAATGTATATAATCCTGTTTCAAATATATTTTGGGCCGATTTGTGTTCCAGAGAACATTATATATTTCATCGGTCCTATTCCTCTGTGTAGCATAGCCTGTGCCTTGCTCTAGCCTCTCAATAGGCCTTTTGTCCTATGTGGCTGAACGCTTGACTCATGCCTATGGGCGGCTGTGTTGGGGCCTATACCAACCTTGTTTAGTCCCACAGTGCTTTGTGCGCCCCACTGAGGCTAAGAAAGCAGCCGACGAAGCTAAGATGAGGTTTGCCCACATCGATGGAGATCATCTGACCCTGCTCAACGTCTACCATGCATTTAAACAGAGTGAGTAATGCACAAACGAGTTTTTATTGTGAAATTTCTTGGGATAACTTGTCATTTTAGTTTAATTTAATTTATTTGATCACAACTAAGATTAAAATTAATTAAAAAGAAGTATATATAAACTGCTTAAATGTTAAGGGAAAACTTACACAGTGTAACTTCTTTTTTTTTTCTTAATTGTGACCGCAGACCATTTCCCTGTTCATATTCTTTCTGGCTAATGTTTTGATCATGTTTGCATTTTGTTGGTGCACTCACCTCTTGAGGTAGCGTGAGGTGTCTACAACCTATAGTTGCCCTGGTGGTGCACATTGGGTGTAAGCTGAGGCATGAGGGTTTGCTGGGTCTGTTAGCAAAGTCTCCAGAGCATTGAGAAGATGCAGTAGGCAGGCCAGTACACTAGGAGACGTGGATGAAAGGGGGCAGAGTTGGAAAACAAGCCCAGCATTAGGACCACTTTTACCTCATTTGTGGAGGAACAGATCAGAATCCAATCTAGCACAATTTAGACATAACATTCCCCAATACTGTGTAGCAGCGCAGACTGTCCTGGGGTTGACTGATGCTTTAATCCAGATCTGGGTTAAAGGACTGATCCAGCTTCATCAGGAGCATGCCCAGCATGCATACAGGCACATGGAGGCCACACACATTACTGATCCTTAGTTTAACTCGTCTTGAGGAATTTCAATTGGAGTTGGATCAGCCTGTAATTGATTTTCCACTTTGATTTTAAGTATAATATTGATTTTTTTTTTAGTATGATTCCAAATTTAGACCTACGTGGGATAATGATTTTGTTTTATATTGTTCATTTTTTGTTATTTTGTTATACACACACACACACAAATAATTTCACATACACTCGACCCAATAGATTTGAATAGGTTGTATATTTGTGCACTGGAAAAAAAAAAGTTTTTGGTTTTGAAATATGAAAGCATTTGTTATGTTTCAGATCATGAGTCAGTGCAGTGGTGCTATGACAATTTTGTAAACTACCGCTCACTGATGTCGGCTGATAATGTGCGGCAGCAGCTGTCACGAATCATGGATCGCTTCAACCTGCCTCGCCGCAGCACAGAATTCACAAGCCGGGATTACTACATAAATATTCGCCGTGCACTCGTCACTGGTTTCTTTATGCAGGTGTGTATGAGCATAACCAGCTGTACTCCACATATATACCTGGATGTAAAGTTTATTAAAGCCAACACACCATTAAACAGTGAACATTTTGTAATAATAAAATGCATTTTTTTGCCTTTTCCTTGACATTCAGAGACCAAGTATTTGTCATCAATATTTAAAAGTCGAGGTGATTCGTTTTTAATCAACATGAGGATCATAAGTACAGTTCCTTATGGTGATATGATGTAAAATAATATTTTATTTATCCAGACATTTATGAACATTAACCTTTTCAGACTAGGCAGACTTCATTCTCATTTATACAAATGGAGCCTGTTTGAACGCCATATGTTTAATTCTGTGTGTGTGTGTGTGTGTGTGTGTGTGCGCATGCTTGTGAATCATGCCTGCTGTGTTATTAATTTGCTGCTTCTGTGTTATCAGGTCGCCCACCTGGAGCGTACAGGGCATTATTTGACAGTGAAGGACAACCAGGTGGTCCAGCTGCACCCGTCTACAGTTCTGGACCATAAACCCGAATGGGTGCTGTACAACGAGTTTGTGCTGACCACCAAGAACTACATTCGCACCTGTACTGACATAAAACCGGAATGGTAAGCTAAAATTTGCCTTTTATGAACTATATATGGGTAGTAGGGGTGCGTGCTGGGTGTGTTAGTTCCTGCCACAGCAGATCTTTTGACTTAAAAGCAGTTATTATTCCCAGTATTCCTAATTTTAATTTTAACTGTTTTATTCATCCAATCATTGTTTTTTCAGGGAGCAGTGAAGTTATATAAAACAAAATCTCAGAACTAAATCAGATGGTCTATTAATGTAGTACCACTGTCACCCCATTTTTGCCAAAAGAAAACCAGAATACCCCCACCTTCTAAATCAGAATGAGCTTTTATTGGCCAAGTATATTCCCATACACAGGAAGTTTACTGTAGTAGGTATTGACTCTCTGTATAAAAACAGTAGCATTAAAAAGTTAAGTCTTAAGTTAACCTCAAACCACTAATAACCTTAAAATGCTTAGATTCTTTAAATTACTAACACCATACAAATTATTTAAAACAAATAACATTACATCCCACACACAGTCACGTAACCGCACTTGGTCAGTCGTAGGGAGACATGAGAGATGCTGACACAGTTGTTCTTCTTGACACTTCCATCCTGGGTATCACCGATGGAGAGCGTGGCCATTGTTGACCCGGGCCTTAAACTGATCTGGTATCCGGCTTTGTCTTTTGTCTCTCATGTCTTCTCTGTGGGCTTGACAAAGCTTGGTGGTGTCCATCTCCTCTTAAAACAATTGCTTACAGCGCCTGGTATTCCCAGGCAGTCTCCCATCCAAGTATTAACCAGGCCCGACCCTGCTTAGCTTCCGAGATCGGGCTTTCTCAGGGTGGTATGGCTGTAAGCCAAAGACCTTCACCGTTGGCCAAGTCCCGAAGGACTTGTTTCCAGTCGGCATCACGTGGAGGTGGTGAGAGGGTTTTGGCGACCGTTTCCATTATACAGATTCTTTTTTTAATTCTATTTTTATGCCTTCACCAGGATTTAACATGGATTGTGATCTGCGTTATTGGTTTGGCATAGTTTTTGGCATAATTTGGCGTAGTGCACCTCCTGACATGACCCACTCTTTTTATCTGGGACCCGCATACCATTGTGCAGGTTTATGTACCCTAGTAGCCAGGTAACTATACAGTTTGGTGTCACCTGACAGCATGCTCTTGGACTCTGTGTAACACGCCTCAAAGTATTCCGGCAGACACAGAAAGAACATGCAAACTCCGCACAGAAATAACCTGTACCGACCAACACAAGGAGCAAACTTAAGTCACTGTTTATAAAATTTAGCACTGTTACCTCACATCTATGACTTAATAATTGCATTTGTTCTTTAGAGCTGTTCCTAATTTTTGTATGTAAAATCATTTCCTGTTTGAAAAATAAAAATACACATTTAAGTTTTGAAATGTCATGTACGGTCTTTGTCTTTCATGCAGGCTGGTGAAAATTGCTCCACAGTACTACGAGATGAGCAACTTCCCTCAGTGTGAAGCAAAGAGGCAGCTGGAGCGTATTGTTGCTAAACTTCAAACCAAGGAATACACTCAATATTAAACCATTCGGGTAACAAAAGGACTGTGAAGTGTGTAACCTGCAGCTCTCAAGGTCATTCTCACAACCCCTAATGGACATTGTCACATTCTCAACACTGAATTATCATTTCTAGCTTTTTTTTGTTTGTATGTTTTAGTTTGTTAAAATTATTTTTATAATGTCTCTTTCTTTCATCCAGTTTCTTGTAATGGTATGTTACACAATATTTAGCATAGACACAAAGAATCAGTTCTATCGGGAGCAGGCCCCAACAGTCATAGTTGCCACCCATCGTTTTTTCTTTCTTTCTTTTTTTTTTTGCATGATCATTCACATGGATGTTGACATTCCTTAGAGATATGACAAACTTTTACAGAAATTGTATCTGAGTAGACAAGTCTTTGTTTATTTTGTCAAAGATGTCATATGAATTTAATAAAGACTATAAAAATCAGTTTCGGATCAGAAATCAGGTACACTTTTAGACTTCTAGTCTTGAGTTCGAATAAATAAGATAAGGTTGTTTTAGGAAGGGAATCTGGTGTAAGGACAACAATAAATCAATAACTCTGATCTCAATTCTGCAGTGGTGACCCCTAATAGGAGCAGCTGAAAGAAAAAGATGCCTTTTCAAACCCACTTACAGTATACAGTCTAAAAAATTGCAGATTAGAAGCCAAGCTCAGGGGCAACCTTGCTGAGGTGGGGTTTAAACCAGCAACATTGTTTTGTAGTACAGTGGGTTTTTTAGGTTACTGAAATGTCTGATTCACATCATACCACCTGACTATTTCAAACATTTGTTGATTAGTTGTTAATACACTGTTGAAGCACATTATTAAGAACACTATGGTAGTTCTTGGCAGCATTATGTTCTGAATATAATATATTTATGGCATTGTCTTCATGTAAACATGCATTTGATCTTCATTTATGGATTGATCTACAAATTCAGTTGTCATTCATGGGACCAATGGTGTTCTCCATCATGACAGTCTGAATGTATCACAACTCAAAAATGTCTGATTTTGCTTAAAAGAGCAAAGCCAAGACCTAGTACTACCATGCCCCTCTATTTCTTTAGACTTTACCCAAGTTTTGAACACTTGTGTCATGGCTTCAGGTACCTGGGACAACCGTCTAGGACCTAGGAGTCATCTCCAGACAATTTGGCTGCTCTCTGTGCTGCACAGCTGGTAGTCATAATAATATAGAAGGATTACATACTGGATCCATGAGGATTAGTTAGATAAAATGTTTTTGAGTTATATCGGACAATTTCAACCTCCTAAAGATTGGATGAAGCGTTAAAGGTGGCTCCCTGTTGTGCCTTTTTTTAAGAGCAGTTCTTTCTCTGGGTCAGTTCCTAAAATGAAAGCGAGTTAGGTAGAGCGTGAAACCACCAAGAATTAGTCAGCAGGACATTTCCTAACTGTAGGTTCTTTAAGATTAGTTCCCTTAGGCTAAGGTCATCCAAGAGCCACTGGTGCAGCACAGTAATGTTTGAGTAGAGAGGAAAAACTATGAGGCCTCCTGTGGTTCGAAACTGCAGTGTCTGTTTTATTGTTTTAAATATTTTGCTGACTTTCTTAAAAGTTCTTTAAATTGATTTCTGACAGCTGACTGGATGATCATGATGTTTGTGCTTATGGCGACATTTCTAGCATACATAAGCATTTCTTTAATGCTGCAAATGCCCTTTTGGTTTTCTTCTAGTCATTTTCAGTATTCTCGGAATTCCAAAGACAAAACCAGGTCTAATCTGTCTCGATGTCGGTCTTTTCTATCCTTGAGATTATAGCATTTACTGCATTATCCCTGTGTTTATGCAGCACTTGAGCTTGAAGAGCATGCATTTAATCAAGGCACCCGGGGGTATTTTTGTTCCGTTCCTGTGTTAATCCATTAGACGTAGATTTAAAAAAGCGAGCCCGTTTCTCACCTATGGCATTATACGCCGTGCCAGCATTGAAGAAGTCTGTGGATGAGCTTTATGCAAAACAGCAGAATTAGAAGACGATGCAGGAACTTCAAAAGCGACAAACTTTGACTACCCTAGGATTCAAAGGCATATTTTACGAATTTTAAATTGCTCAGCTAGATTTAGAAGCAACAACAGGAGAAAATAAGAAAATCAGTTCACTTGTAAAGTTTGTTAAAAAGTAATGTCTTCTTGGTAGTATATTTATGCCAAGAATACAATTATGTAAAATAATAGGTGTGTTTAAGTTAATAAAGCTCAGACGTCTAGCTTTAATTTTTTGTACACAAATGCATGGAGAACACATTCTGTTCTAAGTGATGTATAAGATTGAGAAAGTAAACATTTAAGACTTTAATAAAAAATTTCCCCCTTATCTATGTGGGTTTGCTTTAGGAGTTCTGGCTTCCTCCTACAGTCTGAAAACATGCAAGTCAGGTTAAAGACACTGAAATCGACCAAGCAATCACGTTCAACTATAAAACGATTTAAAGCTGGTATGTTTTGACTGTGTAAAATGTGACATTAAAATCCTATTAATCCTAGGGACAGTGTAGCTGAGTGGGTATAGCTTCAGGCTCTTGATCAGAAGGTTGGCGGTTCAACTCCAGGCTCTACAGTCGTTGTCAGCTCCAGGGGCGTGGCATGATGGCTGATCCTGCACTCTGACCCCAGCCTCAATAGGAGTTGGGATATGCCAAGAAATAATTTTGTTGTAC
>JANDJT010092708.1:0-10208 GCA_024331685.1 Stegophilus panzeri
TTTTACTTAAATGGCTGTGTGAGTTGATGGCCCAGCGAATGTACACGTTTGTACAAGCTGTACACTGACTTTATTATAATAGTGTGATTTTCAGTGTTAAGAGAAAATGGGGGTGTGCTAACTTTTGGTAAATTATATAGAAAACAAGACTAATGTTAATTAACCAATATTAATAGATTAGTTGTATCAGCATTTGCGTTTGCTGTAAAACTGAAGCAAGTTATTAAAAAAAAAACAGAAATATCTACTAAAATATAATTTTCTAAGACCAATAAAACAAAAGGGGACACTGGTTCAAAGAAAGACCGAAAATTACTTTAATAACTCTGAAGACTTTTAATTAACACAAACAAGACAGAATGACTAGACCACTTTTCACACCTTAAAAGGGACTTTAAATGTTGCATTTCGTCCAACACCTTGCACATTCTCCAAGCGTTTCAGCTCGACAAGGCACAGAATATACTTGGGAGCCTGGAAGCCAACTTCTAATACCCTTCTTAAATCTTCTATATGGAATTCAGCAAAATTAGGATTACCTTCTGTCAAAAGAATAAATGAGCATATATGTGATTATATAATCGAAGGGGAAAAAAGTTGGTGTTACTGCTTTATGTCAGCTAACCTCTACAACGCTCATCAATGACCTGGTTAATTTTTTCGATGGCTAAATTCAAACTGGGAAGTGGAATTTGTTTCATGTAAGAAGCTAATGCATTAAAATCCTTCTCAGACACCTGATCAATCATGTGGGCCCTGAAAAACAAACACAAAGGTTAGGAAATAGGAATGACTATGCATATTCCATGTAAGAATATGTAAATGTGGTATGCAATGTGTCAACAGGTAGTACACCAGGTGACTTAAAAATCCAGTAACATTTTGCCTGTTTAGGAGTTTTGTATTTACAGTTCACATTGCCTGCATGCTTTTGGACACATGTTTTTTTTTTTTAATGAACGGTTTTAAACAGAATAGAAGTATATATGTACAGATACAGGTCTACAGTACAATGAAATTTGGTTTTCGGAGACTAGAGTCAGAGTGCAGAATCAGTCATAATACGGTGCCCTTGCCTCAAAGTTCCAAAAGTGGCTGCAAAGAAGAGCTGGAATGTCAGTATTTTAGTCCAAAGCTCTACCATCAATGCTGCCACTGTTTTTTATTAACTTTCTTAAGAAGACATTGCAAAATAAATCATTTAGCTTGAGCCTATATTTTGGCTTGCATTATAAAGGTCTGCCTTTTTTTACAACATACATGGACAAGACACTCACATTCCTTAATTTGATGGCTTTAGCTGGTCTAGTAGATTACTCCTACCTGTTTTCCTTCCCATGTGCCAAAACATGTGCACCAGCCTTTGACATTTGCTGAACTGCTGCATGTGGAACTTGTTTATTACTTGCTTGGTGGACAAGCTATTAAAATATAATTGGTTTATATATTACATAAGTAGATTCACTAGAAGTAATGTAGACACAGTGCAAAGAACATGTTGCAACTAGCAACAGATTTTATCATTCACAAGCATCTTAAATTTGTGTAAAATGAAAAAAAACATATCTTACTTTAAATATATCCTGTGTGATGGAGCTCATATCAGGCATCTCTGGTGTCTGTGGCTCTGCACCAAACTCCATGCGGACTCGTGGAGTTGCTGGACACCAGTCTTGAGTGGCCTCGTCATCAGTTTGTAGCACAGGTGCTGATGATTCAGTAAGGGCTGACCGATTATGTCCTATCTTTAACACAGTAAGTCACAAATCAAGCGTGTGTAAGTTAATTGAAATTATTGACATTTTAAACTGAATACTTACATATGGTAAAGAGCTGCCAAAGCATGACTGAAGTCTTGGCATCTCAGGAGTGACATCTTCATTCTGGGAAAAGCAGGCGGGAACAGATTGCACATCTGGTGACAGACCTCTGACAGGGTACTCAGAAGGGTTGAATGTGCTTGTCCGTAAGCTTGTATTATTTTCCATCTCACAATTTTTGATCTCCTAAGAGCAGCAGAACAGAACACAAGCAGAAGTTATTCCAAAATTTAAGGTATGTAACAAGTAGTGAGCTTATAACTGAATCGAAGGAACTAAAGCCCTGTCTCACATTAGCTAATGTAATAAGTCTGCTATTAGGAGAATACTGCACATCTGTGGTGTGCATGACATGGTTGTGAAAAGAAAGTCACTGCTTTCTGAAATGTACACTGCTGCATGACCAATAAAGCTTCTAGAAAAGCTAGAAAGCAATTGAACAGATACAGAAAATAGAACTTTTTGGTTTGAATTAAAATTTAATATTCAAAGAAGGAAAAACACTGCCTTCCTGGATAGGGACCTTATCCCATCAGTGAAATATGGTGGTGGTAGTATCTTGGTTTTGGCTTGTTTGGCTGCATTTGGACCAGGACGACTTGCCATCGCTGATGGAACAATACATTTTGATTTTTAAAATTTTTTAAAGAAGCATAAAAGTTGTTCGAAAAGAATGATTAAAGAAAAATAAAGTAAATATTTTGGACTGTCCATGTCAAAGTCCTGACTTTAATTTCACAAAAATGTTGATTTTAAGCAGTTAATGTTAGGAAACCCGCCAACATTCCAGAATTCAAGCTGTTCTGTACAGTGGAATGAACAAAAATTATTTCAATTTGTGAAGAGGGTTTACACCTCATAATAAAATTAAATGTTTTAAATCTTCCCACTGAATATAATGTAATATTATAAACATGTTTAGCTGAGTTCTACTTATCTACCTTTACGATTTCATGTAAAAATCTGATGAAATTTTAGGGCTTATTTATGTAAAAATACAAAACTTCTTAAAGGGTTCACAAACTTCCTAGCATCACTGTACATTTGCACAATTGTCTGTATAACTGTAGGAAGATCAAAGAGATTCTTGACTGCTGAAGCTTATCTGTGATACTGAACCCTTCTTTTCTATAGAAAAAAAAGTGTTTGGGTACTACACACCTTAAATTTTAATGGAACGCACCTTTTTGGCACTGATGAGCTTGTTAATGTATGGTGTCTCAAATGCAGGTAGCTCAGGAGTAGCAGCTGTATGACTAGGCCAGGTAGGAGATTGGGTCTCATTCATTTTGTTAGGCACAGTACCAGATGTACCCAGATGTTTGTTTATTGTAAAATCTAAGGTAGAAAACACAGGAACTTCTGGGGATTCCATGCTATCTGTTTAACAAAATAAGAAAAAGGTCACTTACTTGGAATAGTAGTTGTGTTGCTTAAAACACATATTAACACTAAATAAACTTGTTCAGAGAGGTTTTTTATTTAACTTTTTTTATTTAATAAAAACAGAAAAGGCAGAGGTTATTACCATTAGAAAGCATTGCAGGAGCAACACAGGATATGGTTTCTCCTGAACTGCTGTATGGTGGTCTCTGTGCTGTTTCTTGTGTTTCACTTTTAAACATAATACTATTATTATCATAACTAACAGTAATGTACTTAATCACAAAATGGAGTATTAATATATTAATATTAATGCTAGTACAAAGAAACAAGTCTACCTGTTTGTCTTTTTGTTCCTGAGTGGTTTCTTACGAAATAAGTCCATTGTAAGATCAGTATTTAAACACATTGTGTTTTCTGTGATTCCAAAGTCTTCTAGTCGAGGTGTAAGAGCATCTTCATCCATGCGCAAAGAGCACCTGGGTGTTTTGGGCTGAAATTCTTGCTTACTCATGATAAGTGGTGGGGGTGTAAGAGCCACAGCTGGAACTACTTCATGAACCATTTCTGCTTTACCCAGCACCATTTGCAGGTGAAGTGAGGACAAGCCAAAATCGGAGAGCTGAGGAGTACGCATTAGGTCTTCACCTGAAACATGCATCTTCACAGGTGTTTCAACTTTCTGAGCTTCAGCCTCCTTCCTTTCATCCCCTTCCTCTGTCTCAGCTGGCTCAGTCTCCATCTCGTTATCTACATGAGATCTTATATCGGTTTCATCAGTATTCACTTCTGTAAAGGAACAACGCCATATATAGTAATGCAATTTTTTTCATATTACATTTACTTGTTTTAGCTAGTACCACATTTAAGGAATAACCACAAAACACAGTGGTCCTATTTGGCACAATTATTAACACTGGATGATGCCCTCCTGATGCAACCCCTACTTTTCTTTAGGCTTATAGCTGGTTATTGCTTGATAGCTTCACTGTTTAAGCATCTAGATATAACAAAGAATGTCTACCTAAACACCCATAAGGCAGACACAGCAAGAGCCACCATATTTTACTTACACATATTTTACAGGAACTCAAAAAAACTTGACTACCACTTGTAATCTCTAATATTTACCAAACAATGTCAAATAAAGTTAGACAACCAACCCAAAAATGTCGCTATAGTATAAAGAGGATGAACTTAACTTTGCATCTACTAGTTTATACTACCCTTAAAACAAAATAGCATGTTTAGCATGAATAAAACTTTAAAGGAAGCATATGCTATTTCAAGTTTGTTAAATAACTTGATCCATAATGTTGCATTTGTTTGTTCAAACATAATAACAATTAAGAGGAATTCTAGGTCAAACATGAACCTTTTTGAAATGCACACCTGCTGTAACACCTGCTTTTAGTTGTTTATACCCATATTTTTCATAATGTCTTTGAATCCTTTCAATGTCATCAGTGGTTCGCTGTTTCAGCACCATGCAGGTTTTAATAAAGCCCCTTAACTCAGTAGCATCATTCTCCTGAGAAGTCACTTGACTTTGAACTGTCCTCTGTAAATGTAAACAAAACCTGTTAGCAAACAAATTTGACTTGCTGTTAGTCTTAAGCACATTAAAATCACTTGGGGAAATAAATGTACTTACTTTAAGTGCTTTAACCTCAGAATGGAGCTCGTGTAATGCACGGACCGCCCCACTTTTCAGTTCATCTATGCAAAAATAACGTATTAAATAATAAAATTATATCAGCAAATTATTTTAAATAAACAGAATAACTATTAATTATAATTAAAAATATTTAAGCAAACAGAATAACATGTCAGAAAGTTTGTCAATATTGTAACAAAATGTAAAATACAACAGCACAGAAAGAGGTACCTTCATCCATGTCCTGGCCATGAGTGGCAGATTGTTCAAGGTTTGTTCTCTCAGTTTCCAATATTAATGCCAGACTCCGCAACTTTGCAAAAAAACGAGTTGATGTGTCCATGCTGGCTATCCAACTAGCTATTAAGAAAGGCAAATTAATTTTAAAAAAACTAGCAACATAAGCCAGTCAATGGCTACTCAGTCGGTAATTTAGTAGCTACACCATCCATTTATATTGGAAGGTTTAAAAGTTTTAGACAGTCCTTTATGTCCAGCAATGCAATCACCTGTGCATGTGTATACAAATCCACAAAATTATGAGACAATTATGGAAAACAAAGTGTGATGTCCCAGGACTGTCTTGTTGGATCCAGGATCTGTGACTTGTACAGAAGCACCCTGAACCAAAACTGGTATGCACCTAGTTGGTAAGAGGTTCATCCTATAACAATGACCCAAAACATAAGTGTAAGTTATTCCAAGAAAAATATATTTAAAAACATGAACTGTGACATGGCCAGTAGTCTCCAGACTTTAACATGACGGTTTAGGATTAACTGGACAAAAAAAATGACAGCAAAGGAACCTACAAGTGTCAAAAATTATAAACCGACATTAAACTGAATAATTTCCATTAAAAAATGAAATTGAAAACATTTGACCGGTAGTTTATATAAGTAAATTTTATATTGTCTGCACAGTATTCATTCATTTATAACCAAACACACACACCCATACCAGAGACACACAAACACACACGCACGATCGATCTACGACAATTTACGGGTTAAACAAACATGTAAACACATTTGTAATCTTTTTTTTTTTCCATATTTAAGAATGGACATGCAATGCTGTATCTGATAATCTGACGGTTGTAAGCAATTCAACTTCCAGTGCTTATCTGTTAGCCTAAATAAAAACATCTTAGAGATGTAACTTTGTGTTGACTAGACTGTTTATCCCAACGATAAAATACTTAAAGCGCTATAAACGTTTATAACAGCCGAACAAGAAATTAACATAATAAACAAATAATGAACTTACAACAAATCAGACGGACGCAGTTCAAATTTGCCGCTTTTTCTTCATATCGTTTTTTCCCCCCCAATGGCGAATGAAATTGAACTTCAGGTGCATTACTGCCACCTACTGAACATTTGTATGGTTTCTAGAAGTCAAGCTATGTATATTAATAATGCATTAAGTATAAAATTAAAAAGTAATAGTAAATTAAAGACAATTACAGTTAAATTATTAATTATAATAATGAATTATACACCATATTTCCATAATCAAACAATGATCATAATAATGCATACATTTTCTGTATATATTTTTTGGACTTCAGATAGATATTCAAGTATTCAAGATAGATAGATAGATAAGAAATTTAATTTAAGATATTTTATTAATTCTAAGGGAAATTTATTTTTTTGCATATCCCAGACTGTATTGAGGTTGTGGTCAGAGTGCAGGGTCAGCCATTTAAAGGCGCCCCTGGAGCTGAGAGTGCTCAAGGACCCAACAGCAAGTGTGTAGTAGAACCTGGATTTGAACCCCCGACCTTGTGGTTGAGAGCCCAAAGCTCTACTCACTACACTACACTGTATATATTATTATGTACATATTCTGTATAGATTATAATTATCCCCATCATTCCCAGGACATTATAGACAGATTAATCACTACCCAAAGTGGTATGCTGTAAAAAAATCTTTACAAGACACTTAAGTGAAGTTAATTGTAGAATTAATATATAATACTTGTGTTCATTTTATCTACCAACATTTGAACATAACAAGTCTTCATTTAATTCTTCAAAAGCTAATTTGTTAGAACCACAACTGTATATAAATCCTACACAAATGTACCTTAACCTGACATGGTATTTGTATATTTACCAGCAGATTTATTGATAGTTTCAAGTTATACACATTAATGATCTTGAATTTCCTTATCCCATACCCCTCTACTTTCAACCCACATTAATCACTTAAACCCTTCTTTGATTGAAATGTCTACTTCATCATCATTATATTTTGCTTTTTTTTAAATGTTTCATGCCTTAATACAGTAAAATTTAAATGAGGATTTTTTAGACAGTCTGTTACTCTTCCTCCTTATTCAGATTATGGCTTCTACATTTAAACATGACTGACTCATTATGTAAACTAGCATCACTTCTGTCCTTCATTTCAACAGGTACCTTCAAGCTGTGCAGCGAGGATTCCTAAATGAAACCTTGCTGCTTTTTCTGAAATCATATAAAGGTTTAATTCATGTGTTTCTCTGCCACCTCAAAATTTTTGAGATTTGTGGACTAAAAAACTGACTAGGAAAATTAAAAGAAAAAAAGAAAAGAAAAAAAACTGCTGAAGATACATTGTAGAAAACAAAATTGCCACCAAACTATTTCCCTTAACAAATAAAAAAGAAATAATTTTCCTTCAGATTACTTATTTTTTTCACCAAATTCTTTATTGTGTCATAGCCACTCTGGACCAGAGGAAGCAAGTACAACACAGTAATTCATTTGCATGGCAAAACACTTAGTATGACTTGTACAGACATACAAAATTTACATACATTCATTTAGCATTTTCTTTACATTTAAATGTTATCAGGTCTTAATTTTGATGTTTTGTCAGTGATACAATATTGTCTCTTAGAAAAACATTTATTATAGTTTTTTTTAAGTAGATGTTTTTAGTTCCTTCATAACTTCTGGGTAGTCCTCAAGTACTTGGTAAAAACTGTCCACAGAGAGAGAAAATAGCTGACATGTAGTCTGAGCTCGAACTGTAGTGGAATGTTTTCCTCTGTACAGAAGACATGTCTCTGCAAATGGCAAGAATGATTTTAGAACATTTTGGAACATTGGACTTAAATCAACAACATTTGATATTCATGTTTTATCTTAATTAAAATAAAAACAAAAACATATATATCAGACAGTAAGTGTTGAATTTACAAGAATGGGATCAATCTGTTGACTTAAGATACCAGTTGATCCAGAAAGTTAAATATTTGGCATTTTTTATTATAAAAGTCTTTGTTTTTGTTGTCATATTTTATACTTGAACATATTTCATTATGTTGCAGGCAAGGTCCCTGCTGTTACTAGTACAATGCTGTTTTGTGTGTACTTTGTATGTTGTGCTGATACGTGAGTATCAGATGCATTAAAATGTTTTGGGTGATACAGAACAAACCTGTTCTTTATACTATACATACCTCCAAAATAGTTTCCATCACACAGTTCTCTTTGATTAAACTCTGTCTCCACAACAACCTGTCCATGCTCAATGAAGTACATGCAGTCACCAGGAGTATTGCGTTGTATGATAACATCCCCTTCCTGGAATATCTCATATTGCAAATGTAATAGGATGGAATTGACAAAACTTGCATCACAGTTTTGGAAAAAAGGAACCCTTCTCACAAGACCCAAGCACATGCTCATCAAAATTTCCTTTAAAATAAAAAAAGAGATATTTAATTAGCAAGATAATTCAACATCCCACTATATGATAAGTAGTTAAATCTGCAGCAAACTATGTTTTATTCATTCAATAAATATGTAGGGTTAGGATTATAACTCCCAAGAACATGGTTTTATAAATCATTTTATAGGTGTTATTTAATTAATAAAAGGTTGCAATAAACCAATCTTTAGTGTGCAAGCAAATAATTTCTAGTGTGAATCTCATGCTTGGGCAAAGGATGAGGGAAGTGTCATGAAGGGCATTCTGCATAAAATATTTGCCAAATCAATAATTCAAGTTTATCATAATTCCCCCAAACTGAATCTGTCATAGCCTAGCATAAAAACAACCACAAGTACTGGTTACAAACAGGGTCCTGGCTGAAATTGGGCTACTGTTTGTTGAAGACAATAAAGAAAGAACTTAGATAAATGTAGCAAAACTAAATGTAAGGGTGATGACAGGAAAAGAAGTAGTAGTAGAGAGCTAGCTGACATGATGCAAAGAAGAAGTTGATATTTTAAGGAGAGGGAACATAGTAATTATTGTAGATTTTAGTGGATGTGGGTAATATAACTAAAAAGATTAGGAGGTGATGGGCATGTTGATGTTAATGATAAAAACCTTGAATAATAAATGGTAAAAGGATGCATAAACATATATTTCCAGGGTGGGTGACCCACAACAGTAAAAGAAGAAGCAAGCAGGTAGACTTAATTAAGCTGCATATGAAGAAGATTAGTAATTGTAAGGTAGTAGCAAAGAATATAGTGAAACAGCATCACATGGTGCTGTGTACAATAATGGTTAGGAAGAGGAAATGAGCAAATGCAGAACAGAGGCCCCAATAGTGAAAATTGAGAAAGGATGAATGTTGTAAGTTTAAAATTTCTAGTAGTTAGGCTTTGAGTGGGCGTACAGATGCAAAAGTGATTAGACAGACAAGCGAAAGACAACATGGAAAGATAGTAGGCAGGAGTACTAGGAGATGCAGCATAGGACAAAGAGGGAAGACCAAGCACATCTGTGTTGGAAATGTGCTGAAGATAGCTTGATTTAAGGTAGAGGTAGGACTGCATCAATAATTGTCTCTGAGCCCCTTTCTTTTTGCACTGGTAATGGACAGCAATCGATGAGGTCACACAGGAATCACCATGGACTATAATATTTTTCAGACAACATTGTGATCTGTAGTGAGAGCAGGGAACATGTAGAGGAAAACTTGAAGATATATAAATAGAATAGAATTTTATTTTGTCATTACACTTGTACTGATAGATAGTTGTATCAGTCTTTAGATACTAATTAGATAGTTAGATAAATAGTTGTATCAGTCTTTACAACTGCTGGGGCAACATGCCTGCAACACAAATGCAAAACTGTATGTATTATTTTCATTTATGATTAATAAAATAAAGTTGATAAATTTACCCCTTACATTTTTGTAATAATAATGTATATTGTAAAAGAACAGCACTGAAGACATGGCACATTGATTTAATGTAAATTTAAATTCAGTGTAAAGCAAATTTGCTGTGCTATTAAAAAGCTCACGTGTCACACAAGTCTAAACACCCCTGAGTGCCTAAAGAAACAATATTTTGTGTGACCATCATTATCTTGATGACATCATGATGC
>JANDJT010092749.1:0-11748 GCA_024331685.1 Stegophilus panzeri
AACAACAACAACAACAACAACAACAACAACAATAATAATAATAATAATAATAATAATAATAATAATAATAATAATCTCTTTTTTATTACACACACACACCTAAATGAAGAAATCTGATTAAAAAACAATTGGGGCTTCTAAACACTTTAATCTCAGGTCTCAGTAAATAGTGCAAAAGAGACAGAAAGAGAAAATAAAAATAAAAATAATTGTCTTCTTGAGTCTGTTGAGCTTTTTATTTATTTTAAGTCACGTTTAATAATTTTAGGAAAATAGTTTAGAACTATTGTTGAAAGAACATAATACAATATTAAAATATTATTTAATGATATTAAATATTCTCTGTCCTGAAATAAACATTGAAATATTATAAAAATGATTTTAATAAAATACTTATGTTTTTTTATTTTTGCCTTTTGCCAGCATATTTTTAAATAATATATAAAAATAATAAACCTTTAAATTTAATTTTATTTAATTCTAAACTATAATCTAAACAAAGGTCAGTTTTAATTACGCTTTAAAAAAATTTAAAAATATTATAAACAGAACTGTATTATTGCCTGGCATTTTAATAGATTTATTTCATTACACAAGTAATGATGTATTATCTGTTCATGTGTATTTGTTTAATTATATTTATGGTTGTACTGAATTGATAAACCTACTTGTAGTCTGCCTTTGAGTCAACAGGGCAAAGGGAGGCCCATGGCCAGCTTATAGGGAGGGTCACAACAAGCAAAGAGAAACAGTGTGAATGTGCATGCAAGATTTTGTAGCTGGTTATATTTCTTTAAGGACATGTTACCTTATGTTTAGCATCATCACAAAATTGTGTCAAGCAGTGTTTGATTCAAGGGATACACTCTTGCAGAAGCAGTGCCTAAACTAAGGGAGCAGCAGTGAGCACGGTGGCTTCAAAAAGAGTGACTGAAGAACAAGGCAGCAAAAAAATAAACATGACTGCTCCCATGTATACTCAAAACTCTAAGACAAAGGACCCAGGAATTGGCAAATAAAATACTTTTTGGTACAGTCTTCATACAGCACAGAGAAGATGCCATCCAAGAAAGTGGTGACAAGTTGATGAGTGGAGCAGTGGAATGAGCACAAGAGTACAACACACAGCAAAGCATGTGCACAAAAGTAGCACAACAGCAAACAGAGCAAATCTGCAAGTTACATCAAGTCTTCATTGTCAAACGAAGAGGTAAAGATGAACTCATACAATGCAAAATGGCAATGCAAGAACTACAAGGGAGTTCACAGAAGCCAGTTAGCAACGTGTGGTAAAAGCAGGTTATGCAAGACAGGATTTGCATCCTCAGGCATACTTTTTGCAGGTTAAATGACATGACAAACTCCAAGAATGCCTACTTTAAAAGAAACTGATGAAACCTCCTGGCCACATTTGAATGTTTAGCATAAGTTACACAGTGGCCAGTTAGGTGCTTCACTTAATTCCTTTTCTGGAAGGTAAAGCCAGAGCAGCCTATGTTTCAATGGATGTTGAAAATACATGTGACTATTAATAAGTCAAAGATGCTGTGTTGAGAATATTTGAATCAACAAAGAGATAAACAGGCAGAAATTTAGAGACTGTGCTGTGGGAGCTGCTGAAACCCAAGGAAGTTGTACACCCATCTGAATAAATCACAATCATCCTAGAACACAATCGTCCTAGAAGAGTACCTGGAGTTCTGGCTGGGAGAGGAAAGCAGACAATGCTATATCTTTTTAGGTTTTACAGTCTACAGGCTTTTCATTATTCCAGCTTTTGTACTGCAGATATGTAAGAGGACTGCCTGGGAAGAAAAGGACACAGCAAAAGCTCAACATGTCCTTAGAATGAGAGAAATATTTTAAATATCACAGAGCTTGTGAGGGGAAATATAGAAAAGGCACAAACAATGCCAAATTACATAGTATAACCACACGGCAAAGAACAAAGAGCTTAAACCAGACAAGAAAGATCTGGTCCTGTTGCCAACACTGGATACCAGCCTTTTTACAAAGTAGCTAGCAAGTGGTATAGTCCTGTGGTTCTGGATCCAACAAAAGCTGAACAAACTGAACACTTACCTGATACAGGTAACAGCCAAATAGACTGTGAAAAGCAACGTATCTGTCAACACTAGACATCTGTAAGTGCTACTGGCAAGTGTCTTTGACCCCAGAGGCCATAAAAACTTACAGCTATTCATGCACCTTTAGGCTTTTTCCATTTCTCTCTGATGCCCTTTGGTTTGCACGGAGTGGCAGTTACATTCCAATGGCATTTGAACAGTGTATTGAAGGTAACAGGATTTTGCTGCAGCATACAATGACAATGTGGTCATATACATTGAGTCTTGGAAAGAACATGTGCAATACATCATGAGGTACTTTGATGCAACTGACTGCAAATCCAACCAAATGTCACTTGGTGAGAGGGTCTGTCTCCTACTTTGAAGACATACTTGGGGAGGAGTCATCTGTTCACAGGTTGACAAGGTTAAAGCAGTGAGACACAGCCCAGTCCAAACACAAATAAGCAATCCACCAATGATCTCACCTATAAAGTGTGCTATACTGCCCATATCCAAACAATAGGAAGAGGGAGCCTTGATCACATCCTGCAAAGTGAAACAGTTTGAATGTGTGTGCATGATTAAATAACTGGTTATGTTTCTTTAAGGCCTTATGTTATAGTGTTTTATGTACTGCTGTTTCGTTATTGTCTTAATCAGGATTTTAAATCATTGTGAAACCTGTTATCATCAATTGGATTGATTCTATGGCTCAGTCCAGGAGTGGGGCCAATTGTAAAAAAAGGAAAAACTGGTATTATGGAGGGCTAGCTGGAGAACACTCACACTCGGCCAAGCTTAGAGAAGCAGTCCCATTGTCTCGTGACCTGGAACCACGCTTACCTGTATTGACTCAAAGCCAGTTTTACACTTTTAACTTCTGTTTTTTTTTTTCACTTTTCAGTAAAAAAAACCCAACAAAACTTATTCACTATGTACCAGATGACTTGAAATCATTGTCTTTTTCATCTACATCCATCCTGGTCTATACTTAACCACAACCCACCTGGTGACCCCTCATGAAATGTATGTAAGGGATCACTGTCATACTGGAAGACTCAGCCATGTTTCATCTTCAGTGTTTCTTCCAATGGAAGAAGGTTTTGGCTTGAAATATCTCAATACATTTTACCATTTATTTTTTCCTTAGTCAGTCATCCTGTCCTCTTTTCAGAAAAATGCCCTAAAGCATGATGGTACCACCACCATGTTTCACAGCAGATATGGTGTTCTTGGGATGAACCTCAGTGTTTTTCTTCCTCCAAAAACAAGTTGAGGTTTTACCAAAAAGTTCTATTTTGGGCTAATTTGACCACATCTTCTCTCAATCCTTTTCTGGATTATCCATATGCTCTCTATTAAACTTCAGACGGGCACGGACATGTACTGGCTTAAGCAGAGGGACATGCCTGGCACTGCAATATCTGAGTTCCTCTCTGCACAGTGTTACTGATGGTAGCCTTTGTTACTTTGGCCACAGCTCTCTGTGAGTCATTCATTACGTCCCTCTGTGTAGTTCTGGGATTTTTGCTCACTGTTCTTCTTGGGATTATTTCAATCCAATGGGATAAGATCTTGCATGTGGCCTTAGATCGAAAAAGATCATCAATGTATGTATTTTATTTTCATACAATTGCTCTCAATGTTCATTTATTCACACCAACCTGCTTGCTATTGTAGATTCTCTTACCAGCCTGGTGCAGGTCTACAATTTACTTCCAGATATCCTTTGACAGCTCTTTGGTTTTGGTCACAGTTGAGTTTGGAGTCAGACTATTTGAGGCTGTGGACAAGTGTCCTTTATAGAGATATCAAGGTCAAATGTGGTGCATTAGTACAGGTATTGTGGAAAAGAGAGAAGTTGTTACAGGTCTGTAAGAGCCAGAAATCTTGCTTGTTTGTGGGTTGTTTTTGTTGTTGTTCAGTCCCGTAACCGCTCTGTGATCGTAGGGAAACATGAGCTCATGTCTTTTCTGTGTGCTTGAGAAAGCTTGGTGGTGTCCATCTCCTCACCAAGCATGAGCTTACAGCACCTGGTATTCTCAGGCGGTCTTCCAACCAAGTACTAACCTGGCCCAGCCCTGCTTAGCTTCTGAGATCGGACAAAATTGGGTATTCTCAGACTGGTAGGCCGTTAGCCAAATGTTTGTGGGTAGCCAAATAATAATTTTTTAAAATTCTTTAAAAATCCTACAATGGGACGTGAATTTTTGATAAAAATTAAAGGAAAAAGTAGGAGAACTTGCACAACCAGTGGCTGATTAAATATGTTTTACCCCACTGTATTATAATTTAACTTTTAATGAATATTTGTTGTTGGAAAAACATTTTTACATTTTCAAATTTTTACACTTTCTTCAGTTATTGAGTTTCTTGTTTTTATTTTGACGGAATTTCAGATAAAATGTTTTTAATTTCTACAGACCAGCAGGATGGAATTTCTCAGATGAAGCCTGTAAAGAAAGAAGAAAATGAAGATGAACTCAGTAAGACTTTTATTTTAAACTACATTATAGTTTTACTAAAAACCTTTTAGTCGATGTGTTTTGTCTCCAAGCAATATAACACATGGGACTGTCACTTTCTGCCTTCCACTTCACCCCAAGATAGAGTAGCTTATGTTTGTGTTAGTAGGAAGGATATAAATCAAGATCATTTTAATTTCAACATTTTTGGTTAAGGATGTTAATTATTTCTAATTTTTTTTTAAATGTAGAAATAAAGAACAGTTTCTGCTGTTCCTCGTCTCCACCTTCCTCTATAACTCAGAATCATCCCCACAATCACATCAAGAGCTGCAGTGATGATAAACCTGTGACTGAACATGAGAATCTGACGCCCACCAGAAGCGCCAATAATCAGCAAATGTCTTCTGGTACCATCAATATAAACACCTCTCTTAGTCATAAACAGAAGGTCTGCTCAGAGTGTGGAAAAAATTTTAAATGCCAGAGTGCTCTCAAAGTACACCAGCGCATTCACACTGGAGAAAAACCATATCAATGCTCACATTGTGGAAAGAGTTTTACTCGAAAGAGTGGTCTCAAAAAACACCAGCGAATTCACACTGGAGAAAAACCATATCAGTGCTCTCAGTGTGGAAAGAGTTTTGGTACCCTGGATCATTTTAATAGACACCAGCACATTCACACTGGACAAAAACCACACCAGTGCTTACAGTGTGGGAAAAGATTTATTACACAAAGTGATCTCAAAATACACCAGCGTGTTCACACTGGAGAGAAACCCTATCAGTGCTCACAGTGTGGAAAGAGCTTTAATAATCACACTGCTTTCAAAAGACATCAGCACATTCACACTGGATTAAAACCTTATCAGTGTACACAGTGTAAAAAAAGTTTTATTACACAGAGTAATCTTAAAACCCATCAGCGCATACACACTGGAGAGAAACCCTATCACTGCTCTCAGTGTGGAAAGAGTTTTAAACATCAGAGCAGTCTTAAAACACACCAGCACATTCACAAGGGAGAAAAAGCCTCTCACTGCTCACTGTGTGTTAAGAATATTTTTCAACAGGATAGTCTTAAAACACACCAATGCATTCACACACGAGAAAAACCACATCAGTGCTCACAGTGTGCTAAAAGTTTTATTGACCATAGGGCCCTCAAAATACACCAGCGCATTCACACTGGAGAGAAACCCTATCAATGCTCACACTGTGGCAAAAGTTTTACTCGAAAGAGTGTTCTTAGAGTACACCAGCGTATTCACACTGGAGAGAAACCATATCAGTGCTCACAGTGTGGAATGAGTTTTGGTTCTCAGCATCATTTGTATCGACACCAGCACATTCATACTGGAAAGAAACCCCATCAGTGCTCACAGTGTGGAAAGAGTTTTGGTACACAGTATCATTTCAAAAGACACCAGCGCATTCACACTGGAGAGAAACCATATCAGTGCTCACAATGTGGGAAAAGATTTTTTCAACAGGATTGTCTCAAAGTACACCAGCGCATTCACACTGGAGAAAAACCACATAAGTGCTCACATTGTGGAAAAAGTTTTAGTGACTATAGGCCCCTTAAAGCACATCAGCGCATTCACACCGGAGAGAAACCCTATCAGTGTTCACAGTGTGGTAAGAGTTTTAGTCGATCAGGTACTTTAAAAAAACACCAGCGCATTCACACCGCATAGAAACCATACTGTCACTTTCTATGTGGTATTTTAATAAATGAACTCATCTTAACAAATACTTGTGCATTCAAGCTGGAATAAAAATCTATTTGGGTCAGACACTTTACAACTGACCACATAATCTACAACACCACCGTACAGCAAAATAAAATCACATCTTAAGCAGTTTATAAGATTTAAACAATATAGTACAGAAAAACTGTTACAGACAAAAGCAGCAAATAGTGCAAAACATTTTATATTTCAGGAAAACACAAGTGTTCTTATACAACAACTTATAACAACATTTGGGGCTTTGACCCTGATACATACAAAAAAAACACAAACATTTGGTAGCAAAATATATGTGGAACAAAATGTCAGAAATCAGGTGTGTAATCCTGGAATATAATCATGTGGTGGTTTAGTATATATAGTTAAGAAGTACAGCTCATCTTCATAACATTGGTGAACATTGACATAACCAACAGCAACAACCCCAGATCACTGCAGTTGGTTTATGTGTATACATTCTTGTTTCTTTATTAAAAGCTTGTAAATAAGACATACAAGATGCCTAATAACAACAAGTGTTCATACTTTAAAAAAAAACTAAAATAAAGTCATGACACTGTTTGTAGAAAAGGTTTGAAATTTGTACAGATCCTGGGATATATTGCTATTCAGACTTTTTAAAAAAATCCTATTCCCACCCTCTGTCTCCACAAGGAATGGATGTATATCATGCGCTGTCTGTCCATACGTCTGTCTATTGCTTTTTCTTCTCGGTGCAATAGTTTAGTAGAACTAAATCTAGGCTGTTTAATAGAACCAATTTGTTTAGAAATAAACTATTACTATGTATTTTGCATTTAATAATATTACTGCAGTCTGTACAAATGTATTATTAATATTACTGTTGTCTGTATAGACTTATTAGTTAGTTGGTTAGTTGTAGTCTGGCCTAATTCAAACTAAAAGCATGAATCACCTGTGTAGTCATTTGCTGTTTTTGCCCCTTAGTATGTATTATTTACTGTAGTGCATTGCATTGTGGGATGTATACTGTACAATAAACTAATTGTGAACATTGTGTTTTGCATTTTCTTACAGCAATGACTGCTCACACTGATTGTTTTAATAAGCTTTTCCCATTTTGTGTTAATGACCAAATTTTTGATGCTTTTAAATGCTAATTTTTAAAAGCTGTACCTACTACACTATATTGACTCTTATTAGCTTATCACAGAGCCTAAAGCCTTCAAACACCTGGCTTGGCTTCTCCTGCATCTCACTAAGGACCTCAGAGGTGTGAGAGTTCAGGGCACTACAGGTTTTATCATGGCCCAGTTACTGCTGCAACTCTCCTAGGTTTATCCTTGCATGTTGCTCTTGCTGCACATTCACCAAATATCCCATTATAATCAGCAGAAGAATTTAACTAGTAGTAAATTTGTCTCAAATTCAAGGTTAATTGACTTTTTATATTTATGGTATCACTGGCTCTATATTCTTTTGTATATTGTTGAATATTTGGTTATTCACTCTCTGTTATTATTGAAATATTTACAATGTAGAGTTATTATTCAAACAGTGTTAGAAGGGCACATTCAAGATTTAGATCAGAGGAGTATTAGTCTATTTAGCTACAGTTGTAACTGACCTAAATGCTACTAGTTTAGTCCATCAGAGCAGGGCGACTGGGTGACACCAAGATGAACCTTTTCATGTGCATATGTTTAACAGGTTTTCTCTTTTCAATAACACCTGCTGAGAAGCCTCATAGGATAATGCTCTATAGAAAAAAATAGTGTTTCAGTTATAGGCAACTGGACTCTTAATCATTTGAAAAGATTTTACTTGCCAGTGCATCTGACATCAGAGCAAATCAAAAAGTGCTGGCTAATGCTAATAGTATATTCTCAAAGATTGATTATTCATGTAAACACTAATGATCATAGATAGATACATACTTTATTGAACCTGAGGTGTGTTTATATCTACAGCAGTCTGAGATTAGCAAGTCTGAGTAATGGTAGAGATATTTGAGTTAGCTAGATTGATTTCTGAGGCTCTGGCCCTTTACCAATTTGGACCACTTACAAAATCTATAGCAGTTTGTTGTTGCTGAATTTCTGGCTGTCCAAATGGTGCTCTGAAACCAGGATTTCTTTTGTAGTTGATGTTTTGTTATTGGACTGGTGAGATGGAATTCATGCCACACGGGATGGCTCTGCTAATGCAGAACAGCTGATCGTGCTGACTATCTATAGCCAAGACCAGGCAAACTAACTTAGCTAAAAAGTCTCTGCAGGACTTTACATGGATACCTAGGTCCTAAACCACTGAAAATAAACCTGATAAGTATTAATTACCTCCTACAATTAACTCATTTGAGTCTCTTTAAATGGACAGTCAATAAATCTTAATCCGATAAAACTAAAACCTTTAATTGGTTACTATTTATAGACTACCTTGTTCTTATTTAAATTTTCTATTTTTTACAATAAAATCAAAGTGCATTTGACTCTTACAATCCATAGTCATTATACAATTTAATTGGACACACACCGCTGTAAACATACCTTAGATGTATTCCTAATTTATGGCATAATCATAGATGACTGGTTATTTTACCACAAAATTACATACTTTTAAACTATTCTCTTCTAGATGATTTCTAGGAGGTGTAACTAATAAGATACTGCAATTAAATAGTTTTAATCAAAATATACAACAATATAAACAACTTACCAATATTACCTAAAATCACTACATTACCATTAAAGCCTAAAGATTGAGATAACAGTGTATTACTGGTTCCCATGCTTCAGAGACCTTGTGCATGGCAAAGAGGAATCTCCCAGCAATACTCAATCACAATAATATTTATTTTAAGTAAAAAGATTAAAATTAGTCAATACAAATCACCACAAATAATAAAAATTAAAATGTATTGTCAAAAGATAAACCTGGCCAGGTATTCTGTCCTGCACCAGTGGTCACAGTGTGACTTGCTTTAGCAAGAAGAGCCACAAGTCCATAAAGGTCTTTTTTTTGCTTCTGACTGCTTACATTTATCTCCTGGAACCAATAAAGTATCTGTTTGTCTGTCTGTCTATCTATCTAAAACCAAGGCTTCTTATAGATAGCCATTATTTATCATTACACATAGACAGATGTACAAACATCTTCACCCTGCAATTGAACTGCAACCTGAACTGGACTGCACCCAATTCCGTGGATCCACACAAAGAGAATTATAGAGACTGCGTCCCCTTTTTTACACCTGGACAATAACTAAGCTATGGAGTTTCAGATGCTGGAATATTGTGCTAAACTATACTGGAGTAGTCGGGGTAGAGAACTGTTTACATCAAAACAAAATGGTGCAAGAACTCTGTCTCTAGTTACTGCTCATCTCTAGTGGGGTTTATAATTATCAGATGCAGACCTTTTTATTTACAGTACACACACACACTTTGGAATGTAGAAAGGCTGTAATTGTGTGTTTTTGTTGTTATTTTGTTTTTAGTTATTGTTATATGAAGCACCTTGTACCAGATGGAACATAATTTAATTTTGGCGTGTGTACTGTTCGTACAGTTACATGGTTACATGACAATAACGTTTTCTTGACTTGACTTGATGGTAGGTCTCTTATCACCACTCTTATTTATTTAAGCTTTTGGACAGATCTTTACAAGATTATTGGTGTACATAGGTTATGTGAACATTTTTGTTATTATTGTAATACATCAGCTATGACCTACTCAGTCCCACACATAAGAACCACTTCTATTAAAATAACAATAACAAAAAGAAAAATATGTGTGTATGTTAAATGCATTAAAAATCACATCTAAAACTTACAATATGGTAAGATGCATTGAAATTATTAACTAAAACTTGAAATTTGACCAAACTCATCAGGAATTATTTTTTGTTTTTTTATTGGCCACCTCAGGAGGCCCTGTCTCAGGTTTTACTGTGAATTTAAGCAAATAATTGATGGTACCCCAAGCCATCAGTCCATGACAGTCCATGGTATAATGAGCAGCCAAGAGTATCTCTATTAACTCAAAAAATGCCAATGTTGATAAAAATGAATCACAAATAATCGTAAGTAAACTATTTAATTTAAACCAACTATTTTATACTACCAGTTTGATCATTGAATATTAAATGTTTATTAAATAATTATGCATTTATATATTTCTTTACTTGGGTATTATTTATTTATTTAGCCTTATTTTTTCGTCTATTTCTGTTTGATTAAACTAATTTATTATTATATTAATAATATTAATTTATTATTATTACTATTTTCTCTGTTTGAGCATGGTCCTTGCAAAAATAAATGCAGGTACTCTAGTTCTTCACATCATCAAGGGACATTTATGTTCTGGACCTAAACTCTGTTGTATACTTATACTGTACAAAAGGGTTCTGTAAGCATGCAACTAGGCAGACAGAAAACACTACACAAGATCATCATTATAAGGATTAATTTGGAACTGACCTGAGATTGTTAATATTATTTGGCAAACATTTGTGTCTTTAACCCCTTTGGTAATAGCAGTCAAAATAATTTTCTAATAATATTCTAATACAAGGAATACAACAGTATCCACAAACTAAACAATCAACACCTACAGTCATAGCTAGCTAGGCTTATAATGTTGCTAGGATCAGATACACCTCATTGCTAAAATATTGTAAAAGGTGTGATTAAATGTACTAGTGTACTATACTAGTGGTGTAAATCCCGAAGTCTCGACTCCGTTCGTCACTCCAAAGATGAGAGAAAATGTTCTCAGTGACATGCCATATGTTTACCATATTGAAGAAAAAGACTGCTCTGTCGTTTTCCTGACAAGACAATGGATTTGCCAGAAATCGTGCTACCAGTTTTAAGGACAAGGACTATGAACCATGACTTTCTCATGCTAGTGATTCTGATGAAAATCTTTTTACCCTCTTAAGCAGAAAGACTATAAACTGTTTTTGTTTGTTTGTTTGGTTTGGGGGGTCTGGAAGTCGTTTTTATTATAATTTCTGTAAATATACCTTGTAACAATGTCTGTTTAAAACAAGCAGAATAAAAATAAAATTGACTTCCTTAGTACGTATAATCTCCGGTCACCACGAATGCCTGAACCATGAAATCGGTGCGACGTCCTTTCGTAAACAAAACTGATTGTTCCATTTTTAATGCATTTTCTAACACGTTTCGCTAAGCTGTTGTTTCTTCTCCAGACCAGTTGGTGTCGGTAGTGCGTCTCAGCATTATCTATTCAACATTAGAAGTGGAATCAGAAGCGGCTGTGTTTAAAGTGTCGTTTGTAAGTAACATATTTATCACTGTTTAATATATAAACTTCATTCACAACGACACAGAAATTACAGTATAATAAGCATTACTGTGGGGATTTGAGCAGTAACTTCTCATTTAAAGACCAATAGATCTTTTCGCCGCTAACAGTGTGTATGTTACAACAACTGATGAACCGATTCATAAAGGTAAGATGAA
>JANDJT010092792.1:0-11746 GCA_024331685.1 Stegophilus panzeri
CAGCTCCTTCAGCAGCAGACTGCTGCACCCTCAGTGCAAGAAAGAGCGCTACCACAGGTCCTTCATCCCTACAGCAGACTCTTTAATGCAACAACAACATAATGTAGCACTGCTAGCTGTTTTTTGCATCATCAACCGACACATTATTATTATTTGTTGCTCTCCCCTCTATTGTTAACTGTGCTATAATCCATTTATCCATTTATGTATATAAACGAGGTGTTACACATCTGTATATATTCAAATTTGTAATCTGTACATACATTGAGGTGTCCATAGTGTACATATTGCCATTATTATTATTTTCTTACTACTTTTATTCTTATTTTTCTATTACTATTGTATATATTTTTTAGATACTTTTTTTTTCTCTTCAATTCTATACCCATTTAATGTGTATTCTTTCCTATCTGTTTTTTTGAGTAATTGAGCTGCTGTAATGAGGGAATTTCCCGAGTGTGGGATCAATAGTTTATCTTATGTTATCTCTCATGTTTAGTGCTACTAGGCTCTCGCAGTCTTATAGAACAAAAAAGAAAAACACATCTTATTACAGTTCTTACACAAGTACTTAAATTCTATTTTAGTTTAGTCCACATATACTCAACTTCTACAAAAGACTTCTGTATGCTGGAGCCACCCGGGTCAGGAGAGGTGTTTCAGAGCCGGTGGAGGAACGTCAACAGGTTTTTCCCTTTTAGTTGTGAGAAGTATCACTAGAGCATGTTCTCGTAGGCAAAGCAATCAGATAAATAAGAAGGACATCAACTTTTAAAGAAGAAGCCTACTTACCACTTTGTATAATATTTTTACATTTTGTTTTTATCTGCTGCCAAGGCCACCTAATGCACACTGGATTGCAGCTGCAATCACTAATGACAATTTACTATTAGTTATTAGAGGCTAAGCACCGCAGGTGTGTAGCCACCTATTGTTAATACTGTCTGGTGAAAATTTCATGTGAATAACCTCATTGGAAATATATTTACTGGAAAAAATGTTGTCCAAAAAAAGTCCAATACTTATTTCCCCCGCTGCATCTTGGCAGCACTACAGCCTATTGCAGTGAAACTTGACATGTAAAATCATGACCCTGCTCTGATGCTTGCTTAGCTCCTTATTTTGCCTCTGTTGTGCTTGGCCCTGATCTCAGCTTTATTTTTATTTGCAATTACAGTTACTTTAAGTAACTTATTAGTATGTTAATCATGTGAATTGTTCTAACTTATGCATCTACATGGTCAGCTATGTTTGGCGACGCCCATTAACAGTAGCAACAACTGTGTTGCTTTTTGTCATAATTATACATTTGAATTGCTTAAAGAAATTAATTATCTTTTTTTTTCTGCTGTAAAATATACACCCTTAATCCAATCCATCTCCAGCTTTACCAACAATCATTTAAGCCAGTGTGAGATTCACCTTCTTTAAAGTGAACACCCACAGGACTTATGGTGTTACGTGAAGCCTTTACTTTTTCTTTTTTTTTTTTTAAATAAAGCTTACTTCCTGGTACAGCCCTCTGGACTAGTGAATTGGGTGCATAGGGTAAATAGAATAGAGTAAGTCTGGTTCGTAAAACAACTTGGGATGCCATGTCTGGGGTTAATTTGACAATAAGGTATGAAATGCACAAAAATTTCGACTTGGGATTAATGATATCTTAAAAACTACAGAGTTAAAATAAATTTCTTAAAATGTATATTGTATTTGCATATTGAACTTTAATTTTTCATTCAGTCCCAGGTTCTGTGGCCTTTGTGAGCTACACTAACATGTCAGACATCTTCAAACCTGCCTTCTTCAAAACAATTATCAACACAAAGAAAACTATGATGTCCCCTGTGGTATCAATTTTACTACCCCAAACCACAAAAACCACACAACTCACCAAATCAATCAATCTCACCTTCATACACACCAGTGTAAGTTATTTACATTTTTATTGAGCACATTTTTATGACAATTTGAATAATCACTTTTATGTATCTCCATTCTTCATTTTCTAGGTGTTAGTACCTGAATCCAGTCTCTCCTGTGTGTACTGGAAGGAAAAAGAATGGCTTGAAGATGGCTGTGAGATCATACAGACTAACAGCAGTCACACAGTGTGCTCATGTAATCAACTGAATACGTTTGCTCTCATTATGGAGAGTGTCCAATGCAAGGTAAGACACCAGTGTATTGTACATAGTACAATGGAATATGTGGTATATAGTATGCACAGTAAGCATCACAAACAATACAACTGTCTTTTCATTCATTCTCCATATAGTGAATATAGTTGTACCTGGGCGGTGATGGCTCAGTGGTTAAGGCTCTGGGTTACTGATCAGGAGGGTGGGGGTTCAAGCCCCAACAGCACTACACTGCCCCTATTGGGCCCTTGAGAAAGGCCTTTAACCCTCTCTGCTGCAGGGGTGCCATATCATGGCTCATTTCATAACAAGCTGGGATATGTAAACAATGTGTATACAGTCAAGTGTTTGGACAGTGACACAATTTTGCCTCTGTACACCACCACAATGAATTTCCAGTTCCAGACATCAGGCAGTCACTGACTGCAAAGGATTTGCATCTAAGTATTTAAAATAATCCTAAGATTTATGATTATGTCAGCTTGTCCAATTGTTTTAGAGCCTGTGAAAATGGAGGGAGTGTGCAAGAAAATAGCTGTAATTCCTAAACAGTTCATTTTTGTTAAAGCCCTTGAATTAAAGCTAAAAAAAATAAATAAATAAATAAAAAATAAAGTCCTTTGTGGTGGTGTACAGAGGCAAAATGACAAAAATCGTGTCACTGTCCAAATACTTATGGAGTGACTGTATGTGACAAAGAAAGGCTTCATGATATGAAGGAACTCTGGCACATACGGTGTAATAGTATGAAGTAATGGAATAGAGGTTTTAGGTATGAGTCTCTGGTAGTATCCCAGTAACCTAAGAAATGCATGTACCTGAGGCTTGGTGATAGGTAAGTTCTTTATGGCAGCAACCGAGTATCTGTGGCTGGCCTGCTTGAGACATCAGTAGGATGTGGGCCCATAGAAGTCATAAAGAAGGATCTGGTAGAGCCAGATAAAGTCGGGGTGTGCATCTGGTTCCACTTACTTTTTGTTTTTGGGAATAGCATTACAGTTTCCCTCCGCTGGAGCTAAGAGGCCCAAACACTGTTCCAGAATGACAATGCCCCTGTACACAAAGCGAGCTCCATGAAGACATGGTGTGTTAAATTTGGAAGAAGGTCGAAGAAATTGAGTGTCCTGTACAGAGCCCTGACCTCAACCCTACTGATCACCTTTGGGATGAACTGCACCCCAGACCTCCTCAGTCCTCAACATCATTGCCTGACCTCATCCTCAGAGTGGAGAAATTAAATCTATAATGTTCAACCAGCAAATATGGGTGTGATTGGTCAGATGTCCACATATATTTGGCAATATAGTGTGTGTCCACTTATGTCCAATGTCCAAGTATGTCCACTGATTTTTGTAAGCACTGTGTTGTATTTGGTTAACTCTGAAAGTATGCACTGTGGGCATCACTGTATGTAAGCAATATTTAACCAATAAAACTGTCATGCTTCATAGGCGGAGACGGAAGCAGTTGCAGGTATGCAGATCAAAGCAATATAATCCAAAGGGAAAGGCAAAGTTTGTGGTCGTGAAACAGGCAGGGGTCAGGCGATCAGGCAAACAAACAAAACAAGGCAAGGCAGAAATCAGGGTCAAGAGCAGAAACAATGGTCAAAGTCACTTGTCAAAAACATGATGAAAAGGCTTGGAGAACGGCAGAAAACAAGTCTACTGAACGTTTACTTCGTGCCATCTGAGTGTTCCCAAAGTTCCTTTTATGCTGTGAGTAAGTGTGTGTGTGTGTGATTAGGTGCAGGTGTGTGAGGTTAGAAGGCGAGCACGTGCGTGTGTGGGAAGTGTAGTCCTCAGTGGCCATGTTTGTAGTTCGCGGTGCCTCCTGGGAAACCGAGTCACGGTTTGGCTGTTCTAAGACAAAAACTGATTCTTTCCATTTCTGATTTTGAAATCTAGATTATCACGATATACTATTATTCACGGGAATAATATTCTTTTTGCCTAGGTTAATTTGACAGAATCATGCCTCAAGATTTTCTTGAATCAAATCTCAGCTCAAGAATTACCACAGAAGGTGAGACCCATGTGGCGCTGTTATTTCTTTATATTTAATGTGAAGTTTGTGAAGTGGGGCTTTTTTGGACAGGATGGTCATTTTGTTTGAAAATGTAATCATTGTGTATCTCTCTGGCTGTCGGTTAGGTTGTGGAACGTTATTTGAACTTCACAATTAATCTTGTGACTCGTATGATAAAAAAAACTACTGACAAAAACAGTCTTACGTACTATGTAAATGCTGTATTGGATGTAAATCAAATATTGGTGTCTACACTCGTGAAAAAAACACACACCAACAACATCAGCTTCACTCTCCAAAATTTAGGTATGGAACCTGGTTATAAATTATATATAACACCAGAGCTAGCTTTCTAGCATTGTACATTCACAAACTCGCATTACTTTTTACTTCTTTTAATGAAAAGAATTTAACGTGTACCCTAATTCCGTAATCTTTCACTTTCACATCTTTGTATTACGTATTTGAATTGGTACTGAAATAAATTTCATTTTTATAAATATGTTTCAGCTTCTCTTAGGTGGGCATTTTTTTTGTTGCATCATTTCCCATGTACCCTACAAAATTAGAGTTAGTAACTGACCCTTCATTTATATCTTTTCAGAGGTTCTAGTATCCGTGGTGGGGGAACCTGATGCCAGCGTAAACAGCATTTGGCAACTAAAAACAAGCAACGCTTTCATGGATATCGATCTCATTGGGATTTCAAGGAATAATAAAGGTATAGTAGTAACATTTACATGAGTAATATTGTCTAAACTAAACTATCCCTCTTTAAAGGTGGAGAAGGTGAACTTTAATACTTGCTTTATCATAAGTGCTTTTGGAGAACTTTTAAAGTAGAGGCAAAATACAATCACAACAAATATAGCTCTTGGATCTCACCATCCCAAAGTGCTTCTGGAATCTCCTATTGCAGTTCTGGTTCCCAAAGGTGTTTTATAATAATAATAATAATAATAATAATAATAATAATAATAATAATAATAATAATAAACAACTTTATTTTATATAGCACTTTTTAAAAAAGCCTCACAAGGTGCTTTACATACTAAAAGAAAATAGAACCAGAAGTATATAGGCATGTATCAAAAACAGTTAATAATAAAATACAATTCAACAACAATAACAATAATAGTAATAATAATTATATAATAAAAAATAATAAATAAATAAAAAACTAAGTCATGAAGTAAAAGCTATCCTAAGACGTTTTAAAAGAAGATTTAAATACACTAAAAGTCTGGGCTTCTCTAAGATCAGATGGTAGTGAGGTAGTGAGTGGAGTATAAGAAGAAAATGCCCTATCATCCACTTCCTGTTAAGACACAGAACAATTTGAGCCATCCATATATTTATCTCAGAAATACAATATGAAAGAAAAGTGACTGCCACATTATCACCAGGTTTAGAATGAATTTAATTCTGTGTCGTCTGCGTAAAAATGATCATTAAATGTAAATGCTAAAAAGTAAGGGGCCCAAGATTGAACCCTGAGGGACATCACAGTGAACTGAACCCATCTCTGATCTGCATCCACCCAGAGAGACAAACTGCCTATGGTCTGAGAGATAAGATTGAGACCAATTTAAAGCAGTTTCTGAAACAGCAAAGAAAATTCCATGATGGGTAAGTAAAAGAGTGTGATCAACAGTGTCTGAAGTAGCACTGGGATCAAGAAGGACGAGGATAGAAAGAGAACAAGAGTCAGAAACAAGTCATTGGTGACCTTAACTAAAGCCAGTTCTGTACTGTGGCGTTTACGGAAGCCGATTGAAGGGGCTCAAAAAGATTGTTAACAATGAGGTGACTGTGTAATCGAGAAGCAACAGTTCATTCTAAGATTTTCTCAAGGAAACGACGGTTAGAGATTGGACAAAAGTTATTCAAGTTGTCCAAATCAGTGCTAATCTTTTTAAGTACTGGAGTCACAGCAGCGATTTTAAATGCTACTGGCACAACACCTTGTCTTATCTCTCATCGGTAGCCTACATCTCATTACCTAGAGAAACTTGGTCAAGTGGAGAGAAATTTGAAAGAGGGGTGCCAGAAAAACAGGAGAGACTGAGGGAAGAAGCAGAGAAGACAGAAGGAATAGTAAGAATGACTTTACGAAAATTGTCCATCTTAGTACTAAAAAAATAAAAGAAATTGTTACAAAGCTCAGTCGAAACAGGTAAGTCGATGGAGCAGTTAAATTTGAGCAATCTATTTATAGTCTGAAAAAGTTGTCTGGGATTGTTTTTATTGTGAACAATTATCTGAGTAAAATAATGAGACCTGGCAGACACAATTTCTGCATTCTAGGTTGGTTATAAGACTAGCACCCAGAGCGTTTCTGAATCATTTCTAAGTGCGGCTCTGACTTGCCTCACGTGTAGCAGATAGGCATAGATTTTAACCAGCATTTCTGCACTGTGAGATTTATGGACCTGACTGTATATCAACTTTCTGCTTTAACGGTTTAACTGGAGAATACAGTATCTCTTTTACAGCTGCAATTTCAGAATACAGAAACAAAGAAAGAATAAATTTGACTGCCGATGTCAAAGTCCATTATTGTTGAAGAAGAAGATGAATTTTATTGTCATTGCCACTCCGTTAAACACATGACCACATGTTAATGATTAAGCATATGTTTACAGTGCAGGCCAACTTGCGTCATAAAAGTGGGAAAATTCTTATTCAGAATCATTTTGCTCTGATTGATATTAATTAGTTTACATGTAGTTTGTTCAAGGTCTGAAATGGTTTCTAGTCGATTGTGAAGGTTTTACATATTGAATGTAAAGGAAACACTTAATCCAATCGGGCTATTACATACCCATCAACACTACTGGTGCATGCACGCTTCACATTGCTCCTTAATCCAGATTCCAGATTAATCTAAAGCAGCATGGTGCTTAAATCAAAGAAGTGATGGAATTAAAGTATCAGTGTAGCTTAAAATGACAGCAGTGTTTCAGCTTTATTGTAACTTCAGGATCAGCTGCTGTGGCCTTCATGAGCTACGCTGGCATGGCAGACATCCTAAAACCTAGCAACACAGAGAAAATCATGATTTCCACTGTGGTGTCAGCAACACTTCCTAAAACCCCGAACCACTGGTTCAGCCAACCAGTCAACATCACCTTTAAACACACCAAAGTAAGTTAGATGACTTCTGCAGCACTGGCAACTGCCATTTTTCTTTTATAATAAGTCTTGGAATCCTTTTCAATCATCACGTTTCACATCTTCTCTATTGGTTAGGAGTTAGACCCTGAAGGTAGACTCTCCTGTGTGTACTGGATTGATCAAAAATGGGATGAAAGTGGCTGTGCTGTTCTACAAATTAATAGCACTCACACTATGTGTTCCTGTGATCACCTGTCAGTGTTTGCGCTCATCATGGAGGTCGTTCCATGTAAGGTAAGAGACCAGGATGTATGTATAGTTGATCAAAAATGATCAGGCTAGTCAACTAATTAAAAATCACCTAATGAAGACTACAGCTAATGCCTACAGCATATCTGACCATTTAAACATGGTTGTGTTTGTTCCTCTCACTGTTTTCTTAGAAACTATTTGGATCCACAGTGTCTCTGCACTGTAACCCTCTGCTGCACATGTCCATTGCTCAGGGAATGGGAGTTTTCTTCCTGTCCTTGTGTCTACTGACATTTGATTTTTGTTGTCAAAACCCAAATAAAACCAACACAGCCATAATAAACTTGTGTTTAAACCTTCTGCTGTTTAACCTTCTCAACCTGCTCAAACCTCTTTTCCGGCCCCATCTACGGCCCCCGGTGAGTGTTGGTACCACCTGTATACACCTTTAGCAGGTCAAAATCAATACTTGGATATTTCCTAACCATTTCCCCCCCTCTCTTTCCAGCAAGCATGTGCAATTGTGAATGGTATCCGGTGGTTTTTCTTCATCTCTGCATTTGTGTGGATGTTCATCGAGACTGTGCTGCTCTTCCTATTCTTGAAGAATGCATCACAGATCAGATCAAACCTGGGACAGGGGCTTAGGTGGAAATGGTTAAATATGATTGGATACCTCATTCCCCTAGTAGTGGTGATTGTGTGTGCTTTAGTCAATCCACAACAATCTATTAACGAAGAGTAAGTGTGGAAAGTGGGTAGAAAAAGTTTATCTCATTATTATCACAATGCTTTTTAAAAACTTTTATTGAAAATATTTTTTTTTTCTTTATGTTTTTATACCAGTGTCTGTTTTAAATAGAATATGAACTATATGTATTTTTCTCTCTGTAGATGCTGGGGATCTAAGAATATAGACATGATCTTTGACATTCCTGTACTTTTCATTGTTGCAGTGAGTACTACAGACATCTTTGTAGCAAACCTAATGAACCGTGAAACATGGCTTATTCAGTGAAACAATACAATATTGTTTTTTTGGTTTTTTTGCAAGCCAAAAAATGTTAAACCACATACGTGTGCCTGGTCTGGGCTAGTAGCAATAATGAAACTTAATCTGGTAAAAAAAAAAAAAAAAAAAAAAAACCTCTCTCTTAGATGTTACATAGCACTCATGCCATTTATGATAAATTGCATCCAACGGAGCAGTTGAATTGATCAGATTCATCTTATTGTTGTGTGCAGTCAAATGTGCTTCTCTTCATCATCATCATTATGATGATGATCTTCACCTTGAAACAACTGAGAAATGGGGACATACGGAGGAGTAACACCAATGACACAGATCTCATGATGCATGTGATATTTAAAACCCTGGCCCAGTTTATCATCCTTGGTTGCTACTGGATAATCCAGTATATCCCCAATGATAATGGGGCTTTATATAATGTTTTCCTGTTCCTCAACTCCCAGCAGGGCACCTTCATCTTCATCGTCCACTGTCTCCTCAATCAAGAGGTCATTTACCTTTCTCACTTAAAGACTTTTCAACTATCTCACCTACTCCCTGTATGGTGGATTTACACAATATTAGTAAACAAATTTGTTTCATTGAAGTATTTTGATCATTTAGAAGGCTTAATGAAAACTTTATTAGAACTGAAGAATTGCGTTTTGTAATAGACAAGAAGTACAGACTTTCTTTTGAAATTTGTGAGCCTATTCTGATCGATATGATTTCTTTATCCTCTTCCAGGTCAGGCAGAAGTACAGGAAGTTTCTGTGTGATATTTGCTGCTTTAAAACCCTTGGAACCACTACAGAAGTCGAGGAGACTCGGGAGACACAGCACTGAATTCACAATAACAGAATTTTAGAAATCAATACAAGTGACACAATTCTCAACACCCAAATCAATGCAAATAACAAAGCCAAACATATTTCTTCACTTAAAAATAACAAAAACCATTTAATAGGTAATAAGTGAGGAATGAACAGAGTGTGTGTGTTGCTATTAGAGTAAAATACTGAATGATGGAGTGGTGTGATGTGAAGTTACCGCCCTGAAGTTGATTATTTTCTTATAACAGCATGTCTCCATGTGTTTTAGTCTTCATATACAACATCAATTCGCCAATGATTACTTCTTATTTACATGAATATGCATGATACTTTTGTATGTTTTTACTATTCATAGTTACGTTTAATGTTGTGGAACATCCTTGAAAAAAACTAGTTCCTATAACTTATGTTATAGCAGTCATGGACATCATTCCCTCTCCAGCCTCTCTTTCTCTCTCTCTCTCTCTCTCTCTCTCTCTCTCTCTCTTTGAAGTTAATAAGACAAAAATGCAGATTGTAATGTTACAGATAAACCATAAATTCCTCTGTCCTGAAGACTTGTCTCAAAACTAAAAGTTATGTCTTTACCTGCATCATCCACACCAAAAAGTCCCTGTGAATGAGCCATTACTATAGAAACAATAACACATAGAAAATATATTGCAAGCAGCAATTAAGGGGGCACTTTCTGTCCCCTCCCCTTAGTTACAAAGGATGATTAAAGGCACTGGGACCATCAGCATTTCTTCCAAAGAAGATACTAAATTTGAAAGCAAAATGCCAAACTGTTGCTGAGATATCGCCTCACTTCCTGTTTGGCAACTTAGCCATCAAATTTGTTTGCAGGTTATGGACATCACACATATAAAAAAAAAAAATCTGAGGAACTGTTTTTTTTGTTGTTGTTGTTGTTTTTTACTGATCTCATGAAGCTGTGATTCAAATTCTGTGGTGTTTGGACTAAATAAAAAAAAATTACATTTCTGTATGGGAGATTATGAATTCCTTACATGTCAAACTCTCTGCACCTTCCAAGGAACCAAGAGAAAGAATCATGATTGCATGTTAAGCAGTTCAAAAGATATGAGCAGTTTTACTAATTTGTGAATTATAGTGCACCCGAGAGAGGATTTAGACAAAACTTCCTGGAGTCTCTTAGGACAAGGTCCTTTACTCATCTACTTTACTCAAAGTTTGGTCAAATCCATCACACCCTTGTTGAGATATGCACTCATGAGATGTCATCAATGTACTTGACGTTGCTGGTCACTGATGCCGTGTAGTCCTCCAAGTTGGTGGGGTCGCTGTCGGTTGCAGGCCTGAATATGTGTCACTCAGTGTGCTCATAACATTCTTGAAGAGCAGAGATGGCTCCTGCTGGCCAGGTTTTTCACCTGCTTTAAAACCGGTTTGGAGCATCTGATTAGCGGTCTGTATGCTGTGATTAGCATAACAGAGATGTGGTCTGAGTATCCTAAATGGGGGCGGAGCTCTGCCCGGTACACGCGGGGATGTTTGTGTAAACAAGATCCAGCATTTTCATCCCTCTCATTGCAAAGGCCACATGTTGATGGAATTTAGGACAGAACATCCATCATACCAAAAACACATTTTCTCTCTTCCAAATATTATCCTTATTCAACAAAATTCGCTGGAGGAGAAGTGAAAGTCTTTGTTCAAATTGAAAATGGCCGATTTTCTGTATGAGAAATCATAAATTCATTACATCAAGAATTCTCAGCAGGAAATGTTCCAGGAAATCAAGAACAACAAGAATCTTTATTTGATCTTGAGTGGTTCAAAAGTCATGAGCAGTTTTACAAATTTGTAAATTATACTGCCTCCTAAAAGGTGAATTTAGACAAAACGTCTTGGAGACCCTTCAGTAATCTACGGTACAAAGTTTGGTCAGAATACGTCACACCTTGACCTATTAGAATCCAGAATTCTATATTACTGTGGTATTGAAAACTAAGAACATACGACTGCTAGTGTAATAGTAACAGCTTCAGTTAGTAAAGTGAATTTTTTTTTTTGTTTATTGAGTTATCGATTTGCAATGCACACCTTTCCATTTGCAGCATAAGTAACCATTCAAGAAAAAGAAAAAGTCCGAGACAAGTCATAAGATATGCATTTTAAGGCATATAAATTCATGGCCCTAGATGAGGAAAGTCAAAAAATTTCAAAGAATAAAAAAGAGAGATTAAGCAGTATTTCAGACATCTCAAATGTGGAAATGGGTCAAATTGACCCATAACATAACAGGAGGGTTAAATACTTTCAGTTATCTCTTACATTTACATTTACATTTATTCATTTAGCAGACGCTTTTATCCAAAGCGACTTACAAATGAGAAAATACAAGC
>JANDJT010092863.1:0-11745 GCA_024331685.1 Stegophilus panzeri
CACCACACTGTTAAGGGGTGTTTGTGCCTTACCTTAACCAACACTTCACTCATTGCTAACCACAGGAAGGAAATTAGTAAATGAACTAACACCAGACAGAACGCCTCACCTTAATATTATAAAATAACATTTTCTTTTGTACTTAAACTACACAGTTACCATGTGAACAAGACTGCCAGCTAACTGGCAATGAGCTCATATCTGAGTCATGGATAATGCAGAGTGAATAGAGTGCTGACTTGAGTCAGCTTGCCGACCTGGCCATTGTTACACCAGTACAGGTTTTACCAAACCTCCAAACTGGCAGCTTCTTTCAGCATGTCTGTACAGTACTCCTTATCAGTTAGGTGTAAAAAATATGAGCTTTTGAATCATACACATTCTAAGCTAACAAAGCACCTATGATCTGGTACTGAACTTTAGATCAAATGGTTGCTGGTTTGACTCAGAGAGCCAGGCTCCTAACCTCTTAACTGTCCACTACTATCAAAATTGTTTTTGTTTATGTGTGTAAATGTGTGTTTTACAGCACAGGTTTGATTAATTGTACAGAACAGGTTCTGTTTGTGAAAAAAATGACAGCGATGAAAAAACTATGATAAATTCTGTTTCATTTGGATAATTTATCATTGCTATATCCTGTCGTGGTACATCTGATTCTTTTAGTATAAACAAAAAACACTTCATATTGACACAGTGTGCCAGTGACTTCATGCGTCACACCTACAGTGGGGCAAAAAGTATTTGGCAGCCACTGATTGTGCAAGTTCTCCTACTAAAAGTGGTCTGTAATATTCATCACACTTTACTATGAGATACAAAATGTGAAAAAAAACAGGAAATCACATTGTGAATTTATTTGAAGAATTTATTTGTAAATTATGTTGAAAATAAGTATTTGGTCACCGACAAATAAGCAAGATTTCTGGCTCTCACAGACATGTAACTTCTTTAAGAAGCTCTTTTGTCCTCCACTTGTTACCTGTATTAAAGTCAGTCAGTCAGTTCAGTTCAGTCCCGTCACTGCACTCTGCTGTCGTAGGGAGATATGAGAGATGCTGACACAGTTGTTCTTCTCCACTTCAGAGCACCAATGGAGAGCACAGCCATTGTTGACCCGGGCCTTGACCGATCCGGTATCTGGCTCTCATATCTTTTCTGTGGGCTTGAAAAAGCAATGGCTTATAGCACCTGGTATTCCCAGGCGGTCTCCCATCCAAGTACTAACCAGGCCCGACCCTGGTTAGCTTCTGAGATTGGACAAGATTTCCAGTCGGCACCACGTGGAGGTGGTGAGAGGATTTTGCTGACCTGAATTAAAAGAATCTCTTTAACATCATTATATGTATAAATGACACCTGTCTACAGCCTTAAACAGTCAGACTCCAAATTCAAACATGACCAAGACCAAAGAGCTGTCGAAGAACATCAGGAAGAAAATTATAGACCTGCACCACAATAGGTAAACAGGTTTGTCTAAACAAATCAACTGGGATCAACAATTGTAAGAAAATAGAAGACATACTGATAATCTTGCTTGATCTGGAGCTCCATGTAAAATGACTTTGCAGAGAGGGACTCAAATACTACGTCTCTCCGTGCTTAAGCCAGCACATGTCCAGTCCCATCTGAAGTTTGCCAGAGAGCATATGGATGATCCAGAAGAGACCTGGGAGAATATCATGTGGCCAGTTGAAACCAAAATAGAACTTTTTGGTAAAAACTCAACTCGTGTTTGGAAGAGGAGGAAGGCTGAGAACACCAGAGCTACTATGAAGCACAGGGATGGAAACATCATGCTTAGTGGCTATTTGTTCTGCAAAGGAAACAGGATGACTGATCCGTGTTAAGGGAAGAATGAATAGGGTCATGTATCATGAGATTTTAAGCCTGTTTTCATCAGGGAGAGCATTGAAGATGGAAGATGGTTGGGTCTTCCAGCATGACAATGATAATTATTTTTATCACACACTTATTTTCCAACATAATTTACAAATAGAGTTTGATATTCTGATTTTTTTTAAAAATTGTCTGTCAAGTGTACCTATGATAAATTGTACATTATATTAAATTATAATTTCATGATTCTCTGTATCTCTGTGGTTTGGCAAGTATTTTGGAAGAACTCTATAAACTATGCATAACTCTGGCATTAAATAAATAAGAACAGATTATTACAGGTAAATATCAACATCTTGGGTGAATGCAGAAGGATCAGGAAGACTGAAAATATTTCAATTATAAAAAACATAACCAGTAATATATTAATTATTCACATTTCTGTGAATAACTGTCTATGTTACTGTGCTATATGATCCTTTATTTAAATTATTTTTCTTTGGTTGGATTGGGCCATGGCTTTTTGTCTAATAAGCATCAGGTCTTGTCTTGTCTGGGATAATAATGAATTGTGATCAGTAATCAATAATTCATTTTCTTACTGAGGCTTTTATTGATAAAGCATAAAATGTATAATAAGATATCAGAATAGTGCTTAGTTGCATCTTTTTAACTTTCACACAGATTCAGCTGTGCTTGCTGGATTTTACAGGTATTTAAATACCATGAGTGCCAGTGTTGGCACCTAAAACATTATTAACACACTGCTGTGTTAACTTTTCAAATTTGTTAAATATTTGTTGATTTTGGCAGTGTTAATAATTATTCTGTACTGATTTAGCAAGCTCTTTTTCTCTGAGCTTACATACACGGTAAAAAAAATCAAATCAAATCAGAAACAGAACTGATAATTGTCCTTTTCTTTATTACAGAATCTCCTCGCTTGTCCACGGACTCCTCATTAAGTAGCCATGACCCCACACTTGCAGACAACTGCTCACATTCTACTGAGCACTCTGAGGGTGAGCGTCCAGTGAGCACCGTGTCCACCATCTCATCCGGCTCCTCTGGAGAAGGCCAGAGCAGCCTGTTTAACGCCTCTCACTGTGACCATTCAATGTCATACCCACCCACAGGCACTGATATTAGTCTGGAGCTCAGTCCTGCTGAGTGCCAGTTTAACAATAATGCTAGCACTGTTGGAGTAAGAACTACAAGACTTAATGAGCCATCACCTGTTGCCTCTGTGGTGATGGCTCCCAACTCCCAGTTAACTTACATGGATCGAGTGGTTATGGAGATCATGGAGACTGAAAGGATGTATGTGAGAGACTTGAGAAGTATTGTCAAAGTAAGTACGTTCTTAATCTGCTTAGCTTTGTAAAATGTTTTAAAATGTCAACCCCAAAATACCAAGGTTTTTGAGTTAGTGACAGGTTTTTATTTGTTAGTTCTCTAAATGATATAATGATGAGGTGGAATGTTCCTTAGACGTTCTGTTCTAAAGCATTAAGCTTATAGTTTTCTAGCACCCTCCAATGTGCCCATGCCTTGTAGATTCATATAAGGCCAAACCAATTTAAATTTATCAAGTGTTGTAGAAAAAAGTATGTAAAATATAGGTAAATAAATATCGTTAAACACAAATGTAGAAGGCAAAGCTGCAGCACTACAGGGTGTGTTCAGGGTGGATTTATTTATTGAGATGGACAGGATGATTTAAATTAATGGCTATAAATGAAGCACACTGAATATTTATCTGAAAAATAAGTATATATAGTCATGTAAAAAAAATTAGGATACCCCTTTAAATAGTCAGCGGTTTATTAGGAAATGTTCACATATTAATGTCCAGTAAAAATTTCTGATTGCAATTAAATAACTATAAAAACAATAATATTTTACTTATCGAACAAAATATATGAACAAATATGCATATTTTATTGGAGGAACAAGTTAACTAATAACTTGTGCTGCCCACTTTGGCTGAAATAACTAGCATCTACCAATCTCTTGACATCAATATAAAGACATCTTCCCTATTCAGTGCAGTATTTTATTGTGAGATGTCTGAGGGGGTTGTTGCAGGTACATCTTTTTCAAGTCCCTTAACAGCATCTCAATAGAATTAAGATCCAGACATGGTCATTCCATGGTCTTCATGGTCATTTCAGGTCACTTCTTAGTATTCAGCCAGTCCTTCAGCCAGTTGATTTACTGGTATGTCTTGTGTTATTGTCACATGCTGCAGGGTATATTTTTGCTTCATCTTAAGTTTTTTTCAGATGGTTTGCATATTCCTTAAACACCTTCTAATATACAGTAGATTTCATGATGGTCAGCTGGCCAGGTAATGTTGTAGGCAAGTATTCTCAAACCATGATACTTCCACCTCCATGCTTGACAGTTGGTATGAGGTTCTTCTCTTGAAATGTTATATTCAGTAATGACTTTTTTTAGAAAAATGTTTTTCTTCTTACACACCTCCCATGAAAATAAAACTTTGTGCAGACTCTTTCTGATAGTTGAGTCATACACTTCCACATCTATAGTAAGAGCTTGCTCTAGGTCCCATGATTACAATATAGAATTTGAAATGACTTTTTAAAACATGTTACAGTGCTATAAGTGTAAACTTGGCAACTAGACCTGGTGGAAGTTGTTTTGAGTATCCTCTAATTATAAACAATTTTTAGGATTCTTTTAAAATCACTTACCAGATTTATATGTGCCCAAAATTGTCTTTCTGATGGCCTCATGTAGTTTTTTTCTCACCATGTCTCCTTCAAATTTCTAGGTAATGATGGTCTGATCATGTGAACCTGGTGTGATGTATCTTTGTGTGATTTTTACCATTTTAAGTGGAAAAATATGTTTAAGTATGTTTTAAAAGTTTTTTAACTGTTTAGTTATAATAATTAAATCCACCTGTAATGTTCAAATTAATATTTAAAAAAACATCTGTATGTTCAAAGTATTGATATTTATACTAAAATGTAAATTACAGGGTTTTTAACGACTGTAAACATTTCCAAGAACATTCAATATTATCAGTGACCACGTGCACACAGGTCAAGACCACAATTCACCTTCGTATGTTAATCTACAGTGATAACTAGCTGGTGCTTTTGCTGTTTGTTTCTGAAGCACCACACAAAATTGGCTGTGGTTCACACAATAATAATATTGTGCCACATCACAGTTTTAATGTTTATTATTTTAAAAAAACATTCAAGTTAAGGGCTGAATACTAGTATTCTGTATTTAAACCATGTCATGCCCTATTATGTTCCTGAAAGCCAAAAATACAACTTGTCCAACCACAGATTGTGGCACTCACCATGCTAATTGTACAAGTTTAGCATAGTATCATAAGTCACCCCATCATTTCAGTTCAGCCCACAACTAAAGGTAATTTTAAAGTGATCCAGATCTTCTTTTGTCACACTGTTATTTTTTAATAGTCTGTCCATTCAGTACTGGTGAATAAGTTCTGATTGATTGGCTCTGCCAGCAGGAGCAATTTGCTACTTTTGTGGTTATTTAGGTTTCTTAAGGTGTGGTGACCTGTGAGGAATGTGCCTATGCCTGCTAATTATGCAGCTGCCCTTAATCATTGCGTTCTTGCCCATAATGATGTTGTTTCCTGTTTAGTCTGGGCTGTAAATGAGAAAGGTAACATTGGGATCTATTTAAAGCTTTCTTGGTCATACTTAATGTACATACTGTATTTTCCAGACTATAAGCCGCTACTCCCCCCATGCTTTAAACCATGCAGCTTATACCACAATACAGCTAAATATAAATTTTCTATAATTTTTTCTTCACTAACAGCAAAAACAAAGAAACAACTTTAGTACATTCAGTGCACAGAAAAAAGATGAATAAAAATCAGTCTTTTTGTCTCTCTAAACATGCACAGATTTTTGAACTCAATTTCCCAGTGTGCACTTCTGCATGACATCACAGTTATGAGTACTTTAACAGCCAATTGCACACCAGACCCACATACTACATCATGGAGTTACTAAACAACCCACACCTGAAATTAATGTAAAAAATAATATTTAAATATAAAAATAAGGTATAAGGTTTGCTAAACTTTCTAATACTGAGCATCTTTTCTCCTCTTCCGATACTCTTGCTTTGACTGTTTCTTGTTTCTCATAATTCTGTGTTCTTTGTTTTTTCTGCTTTTGTTTGCCATCTGTAATTTTGACTTTGATCTTGACTTGCAAATTCTGTTGTTTGTGCTTTTTTGCTGTTTTGTTTCTGTTTTGTTTGATCAACCATTTTACTGCCGTGGTACAGGCTCCTTTGGAAACAATTATTGTTTTGTAAATAAAATGTACAAAATATTTTTGTGTAAACATTTTATTTTACAATGTATGGTATATTTCTGTGGCACCATATGGTATATTTCTGACAGCATAGCTCTGTGGGTAGAGCTTTGGGCTCTCAACCACAATGTCCCAGGTTTGAATCCAGGTTCAACTGCATGGTTGCTGTTGCATCCTTGAGCTAGAACCTTACCCTATCAGCTCCAGGAGCACTGTGTGATGGCTGACCCTGCGCTCTGACCCCAATCTACATACAAGTTGGGATATGCGAAGAAACAAATTTCCTTTGCAATCAATAAAGTATCTGAAATCTAAAAAAAAAATCTTATAGTCAGGTGTAGCGAATATGTGTAAAAAAAACCTTTATGGGAACAGCTTATATTCCCATGTACTCTATAGTCCAGCAAATTTGGTATATTAATACAGTTGTCTGGACTTTTCCCTGAACCATAATGCATATTAAAGATTGTCATAACTGCTTGGCTGCACTTCTAAAGTCAAATGTTATTGTATATTCTGCAACAGTGGAAGGACATCTACAGTGGGACAAAAAAAGTATTTTGTCAGCCACTAATTGTGCAAGTTCTCCTAGTTAGAAATATGAGAGAGGTCTGTAACTTTCATCATAGTTACTTTTCAATTATGAGACAAAGTGAGGAAAAATAATCCAGGAAATCACATTGTATGATTAATTTTTTTTTGGAAATTGTGGTGGGAAATAAGTATTTGGTCAGTAACAAACATTTAACTCAATATTTTGTAACATAAACTTGGCATTGACAGAGCTCAGATGTTTCCTGTAAGTCTTTACCAAGTTTGCACACACTGTAGCTGCTATTTTGGCCCATTTATCCATGCAGCTCTCCTCTAAAACAGTGATGTTTTTGGGCTGTTGCTGGGCAACATGGACTTTCAACTCCTCTCACAAATTCTCTATAGGGTTGAAGTTTAGAAACTGACTAGGCCACTCCTAGACCTTGAAATGCTTTTTACAGAACCAGTTTTCTGTTGCCCAATTGGTGTGTTTGGGATCATTGTCATGCTTGAAGACCCAGCAATGTTTCATCTTCATTCTTCCCTTATTACAGATCAGTCGTCCTGTCCATTTTGCAAAAAACATTAAAACATATGTGTCCACCCCCCCATGTTTTACAATAGGTATGGTGTTCTTGAGATGCAATCCAGCTTTTTTCATCATCTAAATATGAGTTTAGTTTTTACCATTAACTTCAGACAGGCCTAAATCTACTGGCTTAAGCAGGGGGACATGCCTGCCACTGCAGGATTTGAGACCCTGTCTGCATAGTGTGTCACTGATGGCAGCTTTTGTTCCTTTGGTCCCAGCTCTCTGGGTCATTCATCAGGTCCCTTCGAGGGATTTTTGCTCACGGATCATGATCATTTTGACCCCACAGGGTGAGATCTTGCATGGGGCCTCAGATCAATGGAGATTATCAATGGTCTTGTATGTCTTTAGTTTTCTTACAATTGCTCTCACAATTAATTCATTCATCATCAACCTGTTTGCCTATTGTATATTCACTTTTCCCAACCTAGTGCAGGTCTACAATTTTCTTCCAGGTGTCCTTTGCCAGTTCCTTGGTCTTTTCCATGGTTGAGTTTGGATTCTGACTGTTTGAGACTGTGGACAGGTGTTTTTACACAGATAACAAGGTTAAATAGGTGCCATTAATACAGGTAATGTAATGTATAAGAATGGCTTAGTAAAGAAGTTGTTACAGGTCTAGATAGATAGATAAATGGATAGATAAATAGATGGATAAATAAATAATTAATAAATAATAAATAAATAATCCTGGGAGGAAAATTAAAGAGTGACCAAATACTTATTTTCCACCATAATTTTAAAATAAATTCTTTAAAAATCTATTTTTCATTTTGTCTTTCATAATTGAAGTGTCACTATGATTTTTAAAAAAATTACAGACATCTCTCATTTTGCTTAAGGAGGAGGACTTGCACAAACAGTGGCTGACTAATTACTTTTTGCCCCACTGTATAAATAATCATGATCAACTGTTGCACCAATCAAGTGCTCAGTGATACTTAGCTTATCTGGTACTATCCAAGAAGTGACTAATGCCCACTTAAAAAAAACATTTTTAATTATCAACTAATAATTTTCTCCCCTGTTGCATAAATCTGTTGTGACAAATATAAGCTTTACGCAACAGATTCAGTTAGCTGATTCTTTTCACCTGCATCCAAATGATTCACACAGGATTATACTTAGTCATGGACTGGCCCTGCAGCCAGCAGAGGTCACAATTGCAGCATTAATACAATAAGCCATTATTCATTAGTCCTGATGAACTTAGCCAAACATGCAATATGTGGACACCCCACAGGTTCACTATATAAATATAATATAAACCTTTCATTTTCTCATTTTTAAAAATTTTATGAAACATGTGACAGAAAGGAAAATAAATAGGATTTTCTAAACTGTAACTTGTTAGTCATCAGCACAGTTGTTTGATACCATTTCTCTACATATTAATTCTATTCAAAGTTTTGTGGATTTCTGAACATTATAACCTACAGCACAAAAATCATTGTCATCATCTTTATTATTATTATTATTATTATTATTATTATTATTATTATTAATTACACATTCATACGCAAGAAACATTTTCAAGTTGTCCCTAGGGAACAAAGTGGCCCGATCTGCTTACAGTACAATACTGCCCTCTGTTGAGAGGATTTTAGAATTGCACGTCCTGATTCTCAAATGTTTTTGTATGGAGAACCCGAAATGAGTTCAGGTGTTTGTCATAGCTATTGCAAAACTGTGATTATTTAATTGTGATGAATATAAATTTCAAATACAAGTTAGTTCTTTTGTACTTGTTTTTTTGTTTTACCAAATAGAGCCCATTTATCAATTATACTCTTAAAAAACTGGCATTTGGTTTAAATGTAAAATGTTTTAACCATGAAAAATCAGAACAGTTTATATTTGCCATACTGTTAAATAAAGTTTGAATAATTGTGGTGCATATGAAAACATTATTTTTAAGAAGGATAAAAAGTATATTGTGAGCTACTGACTTGTCTTCTTTAATAAAAGTAATTAATACTAATTTTAAAATTGTATTATTTAAATGTTTTATGTTCTTGATTTATGCTTATTTGCACATTTTTAATCACTAGAAATGATCTCTGTGTTTTGTTTTAGGACTACCTTGCTCATATTATAGACTCCAGAGACCTACCTGTTAAACCTGAACAGGTTTCCTCTCTGTTTGGAAACATTGAAGTCATTTATGAGTTTAACAGGTAAGACAAAACATGTTTATTTATTTTATTGTTGGGTAGGCATATCATTTATTGTTAGGTACAGCTACCTGATAAACAACATTTCATATTTGCAAACTTACACAGTTTTTAAAATGTTCAACATGCTCAAAAACATCTGCTTTTCTTGAGAAGATTTAATGTACACTATTATTCAGCCACACCATCTGTACTTTTCTTGGATAACCTATAATAAGTAACCTTGTTTACTTAATTATATGTCTTTACTCATTTTTCTCACACAATAGCTTCCAGTTCATTGAAGTTTTAGATACTTTTTTTAAATCACCAAATATTTGCTATTGGATTTGAATAAGTTTATAGAGATCAGTCTGGGATTTTTTTCTTTGCTTTATTTATTATATCATTTCAAAGTGTAATTATTACATTTTCAAGGTTTTAGGTAATAATTATTCTTAATATTTAGTTTCCATTGTTTCATTTTCTTGTGTCCCATTTTTGTGTCAGCTTTTTGTTATTAGATTTTCAACACAACTGCTTAAAACTGAAGCAAATAATAGTGCGCTAAGTTATTTTTGGTTCTTGAGTGTAATTTATGCTTATTTATTATATTGATGCTGCTAGGACATACAGCATCTGCACCAAAGTGATCAGCTCCTGAAGAGCTTTTGCATCACCTGACACTTTTTTACTACAAAACAAAGCAATGCACATCATATAGCTGTCACATAACTAATAAAATAAAAATGTGCAGCATTGTAGTCACTCTCAGCATATAATACCTGCACATTAATAAATTGCTGTCTACATCTTACAATTGTTCAATTAGGATTCAATATTTGTACTATAAACATTGTTGCTAATAATGATTAGTTATAACTCCAATATCCTCTCTCACTTAAGTCGCCATACTCCAAAGTAAATGCTCCATGCAATTTACCCAATTTATGACAAATAACTCAAAAATGGATACTGCCTAGTGTTGTGGCAGTTGGAATACCTTGTGGTGGTGCAGATGACTGTGGAAAAAATGTGACCATGTTGTCTTGATGCAAAACCATAGTCCAAAATGTATTCAGAATATCTTTGTTCAGACAGTGGGTAACTGAGCAGACAAGTACATCTCAATTTTGACAGGGACTCTTATTTGTCCCATATAGCAAACAAAAACAAAACAAGCAGGATCTTCTTTCAGAAGATGTGCATGTGATATGAATATTTAAATATGTGTGACATGGCCAAAAATGTCACATGCCCAACCATTTTGTTTTAAATTCTATATATTAGACTGTGCAGAGACAATTACAAGAGCACATTTATACTATTCAGAATCAGTTTTTATAGGCCATGTATATTAACATACACAAGAATTTACTGTGGTAGGTGTTGACTCTCTACACATGTAACAGTAAAATATTTTCATCCCCACTCTAAAATAATAATACTGCACTTAATTTAAACAATTATAACAAGTTGATTTATATCTAAATTTAGCTCTTTAGAGAAGAGGGCTTGTGAACATTCTGTACATTCCAGTTACAGGATTTATTTAGCTGGTGGTTTACACTCAGAATGGTATTTTAAGCTCTTTACATTTGCTTTGCTTTTGCTTTCTTTGTGTGGGTGGGTGGGTGTGGGTATATGTTTGTGTGGGTGAGTGAGTGTATATCACTCAGACTCCTAGTCTTTGAACTGCAGAACAGGAATGCAGCTGTTCTCTGCAGGAGTCTGTTAAATTCGAATTTTTGCATTCTTGCGTAGTGAGTGAACCAGAGTGAAGCAATTCACACAAATGCTACTAGAACTGAAAACATAACAGAAAATATTACACATTATGGTTCATGGATCAGTAATTATGCCAAATAATTAATTTTACAAACAATACTTGACTAATAAAACATTACATTAAATAATAATTATACATAATTATACGTATTCTAAGTTTTATATATAAAATATTATTTTAAGAATTACAAATGATGTGTCCAGGCCTGGAAAAAGCTGTTTATTGTCAAACCTAATGAAGTGTACCATCATGACATGGCCCCTATATTAAGTATAAAGGAATGTGCTGATTAAGTTTAATCTTTAACTATTTTGTGGGGATACAAACAATTTGCCATTTTCATCATTCCCTGTTACTGGCCAGTTATCAGCCCTGCCGCCCTTTGAACCATGCATGAAGCTCCTTTCTCAAATCCAAAAGGCCTTTGACCTCAAAAGAATGGATATGCAGATAAAAACAAACAGTGTACCATAACAGGCTGAAGCCAAACATCTGTTG
>JANDJT010093039.1:0-11733 GCA_024331685.1 Stegophilus panzeri
CTCTGGCAGAAAAACAGCCCCAAAACATTAAAGAGCCACCACCATATTTAACCGTGGGCATGAGGTACTTTTCCATAGGCCCATGTCTATCTATGGTGTCAGTTTTTATTGTTGGGTCTTAAATTTTTGTGTAGTATGTGTGGTGAGCCTGTACTTTAGCTATAAGTTGATGTAAAACTATGGTCTAGCCATAGTCTAGCCATTGGGTTATAGCCATAGTAAGTTTCACTTTTTTTTATGTGTAAAGTGCGAGGAGCGGAGGTACTTTAAGTGTGGTCACCCTGGGGCACCACACTGTTAATCCGGGCCAGAGTATAACGTAAAAGCTTATAAGTTTTCTTGAATGTGTGTGTATGCATGGACCTCTGCGTTGGACTGCCTTGCACTCCAGTGTTCCCAGGATAGGCTTTGGATACACCGTGACCCTGATGAGGATAAAGTGTGGCGAACGAGATGTGATGCGTGAGATCCCAGCAAACAGGGGACGTCCCCCGGACGTCGTGAACGTCCATTAGGTCCGCATTTGGTCCGCATTATAACGTTCGCTGGCGGACATTTCGAGAACGTCAGCGTCATAACATAAAGCATAACATTACTGAATGTGTTCGTTTCAGTGAAAGTCCCCTAAGCTTCCTGAATGGCCGCTGGACGTCCTATGAACGTCCCCTTCAACATCCCTAGGACGTCAAGGGGACAATACACACGGACATTCGGTGGACGTTCATAGAGGCCATTTAGGGGACGTCCTGGTGACCATTTTTTTGTCAGCTGGGATGGGCCGTTGGAGTTTTATTTCCTTCGAAATATTCTATTTCATATTGCCTACTGATAGCAGACTGGTTAAGCTATCCTCCCAACGCTGAAACTTTCACGGCTCTCAGGGAAGCTTAAGCTCTTGTTTGGCCCTGACACCCACCATATACCAGTGTTTCATTCACAGTTGATCTGTCCCCAGTTTCATCCTACACCTGTATAAGAGCACAGAACCGAGGGGCAGGTCTGCGGATGTTTGAGAGAGCTATAAGCCATGGCAGCTGAAATATGGTGCTGGAGGCTTAGATTCCAGCACAGTTTGGTGATTATTCTTTCTTTTTTTCTGCTGCAACATATCCGCTCATTAGCAGAGCATAGAGCAGGGAAATCACGACACACTACACACTAATGCTGCATTAGCGACACTTCACTGAACTGACTGAATAAACAACCCCGGGGTCATGTGAGATCACGGAGAGGGAGAGATGATCGGACAAACGGGTGAAAATAAAACCTGGAAGACGAACGCGTGAACGCGAGAAGGTCTCGGCTCGTCCCCCGCCTGCTGACGTCAAGACAACAGCGTGACGTCTGTCTCAAGGGGGCGTGTCCGCGCGCCGAGTAAAAACCGAAACGCAGCGCACCGACTCGTCCGTTAGTCCTCTACCGCTCTGAAACAAGCTTAGAAGCGGACTACACTCGAGCGACTTCACAGCTTTTCTACGTTTATATTATTTATTGACTATTTATTTGTGAATGCGCTGCACACTCGCTACAATTCGAGCTTAAGGACACTCGGCATGTAATCTTAGGAGCATACAACAGCAGCAACATCTGTCTGAAGAGAAGATACAGCAACAGTGTCTTGAACTTAGAAACTCAAAGAGTTCGTGTTTGAGGTCTGTTTTGTCGTCATTATGCCCAGCCTGCGTCAGTCATACACGGTGACAGTGCCTGAGGAGCCGCCGGCCTCCGTTTTCCCCTTCAGCAAAGCGGAGGTGCGCAGGAAAAGCGCGTCCGTGTCGCGCTCCATGCTGGTCTCCACTTTCGTCGGACTCCTCATTAACCAGGCGAAGGTAAGACACGATCCACGAATCTGTCCTTCACACGTGCGCTTTCTTTAGTCGAGTAATTTTGGTATTGGGTTTTTTTTCCAGCTTAAGTGCGTAAAACTTGTCTGTGTTATCCACTGCACCACAGACCTGCTGCACGCAAATAAACGCTGTATCCTACCTATAACCAGTTCTCGTCTCAACATGTGATCAGCTATTAGGTGAAACGAACTAATGCGTTACGCGTCTGCCTACTAGAGAGCGCAAGAGTTAGTGCACTGTGTTTCTACACCCCTAGTTTGGTTACGCATCTCCTCTGCGTAACGCTTTGCTCACACGCGTACTGCGCGTCTCCTTCTGCGCATCTGCGCCGAGAAAACTGAGACTCAAACTCAATCCCTACTTGTACACTCACAAGAACATGTAACCTACTAAACTGTTGCTTAGGTCTAAACTCTTATCAGGTAGGGCCGTCGTGTGTATCAAGACGAAGTATACCTTTAAAACTCCCCAGAATCTGTGGATGGTTTCACACTGCCACTCAGGAAGCCTATTGTTACATTACATTACATTACAGCACTTGGCAGACGTTTTTATCCAGAACGACTTACAATTATCTCATTTATACAACTGAGCAGTTGAGGGTTAAAGGCCTTGCTCAAGGGCACAACGGTGGCAGCACTTGGATTTGAACTCACAACCTTCCAATCAGAAGTCCAACATCTTAACCACTTCCCTATTGTTAGCTACTTTCATAATTGTATGAGATATTAAGGTGTACAATTGATCTCTAAGGACCCCTGATGTACCGTTTGACCATACATTTATTTTGTGTTCCTGTATAATGCTTTTTTTTCTGACAGTGTGGGTGTATGGAGCTATTACAGTGTCAACCAGAAGTAGAAAAAGTAACCTTATCATTGGTATAAGAAGAGGCATGCACCTTAGACGAGCAAGCGATCGATAGTTTAAATCTTAAAAAAAAAAAAAAAAATTATACTAACAGTGTACATTTGCTGTGCAGTTACTTTCAGAAAAAAATTACTACACTGGGATTTTAAGGTACAAACACTTGTTGCTAGGCTGGTGCCCTCAATGGTACAACATTTATACTTACAGTTAGGAGAACACAATTGTAGGGAACGTCATTAAGGGACGTAATTGGACCTTATGGACGAGCATTGTACTTTTGAGGGTATGCTGACAATGTCTGTACCTAAGGGAGAAAATGCACCTGTACCTGTACCAGGGATGATTAATGGATAATTAATAATGATGACACCGGAGCGCAGATTTATCCTTTTACTAGTCCTCGTAAATGGTACATTTAATATTCTCTCTGCTCTGACACGTCTGAGTCACTTCATCGGTTCGTTAACAAGCCTTTCAGGAGAATAACATGAGCGGTGAAAAGACTAAAATGCGATTTAAAGGACCAGGACTCAACAGGAAATGATTGTTTGTTTGTACTTAGAGAACGCTTAATGAAATGAAATGACGGCAGAAATATTTCACTGTGAATAGCACATCATGTGCTGTGTTCCATATCAGATAACATCCTTTTCCAAACACGCACTAGATGTGAAGGTCAGTCCAGTTGGCATCGCGTCGTGAGTTTGACTTTGCCTGTGCACACTCACATTGCAGAAATTACTTGACCTTGCTTGAACATGTTCAAGCTTTTATTTGGGAAGTCTTATCAGCAGGGCTGGCTGGCATAAGCTGACTTGCCTTTGCTGTAGTTATAAAAAGCATTTCATTTCACATAAAAGCCTGAGCTTTGTTCCTGTATTCCTGCAACGAGGAGAGCATGCTGTTACATAATCCGGATGATTCGGTGGGCAGCTGAGAGGCTCACTTCTGGAGGAATGTGCATTATTAGTCAGGCACTTTCTTTAGATATAGAACTCATCTCTCTATATCTATGCTCTTTCTGCTCACCCTGGCATTGTACATTGTTCATACAGAAATCTGTCCAGGAAAAAGCGTGCTCTTTTTATTTCTATATCAATGTGGATGACTCGTGATGGGGTTATAGTAGCAGCCATGGACTTGTTTGAGCATTTGACCACATGCTCTCTTGGCTCTGTGTGTGTGTGTGTGTGTGTGTGTGTGTGTGTGTGTGTGTGTTGGATTGAAAGTGAAGCTGGTTGGCACCATAAGCCCTCTTTAGCCTGCATTTGACGACATGTTGTATAATCTCAGGTTAAGGACACAATGTTCCTCCTTACCGTCTTTCAGTTCTTGCCAACCAATTTGCATAGACCCCTCAGCTTTCAGGATCGAGTCCAATCAGTTTCTCCGCTACTCCGCCGCCGCCCAATGAGAGAATGGAGCAATGTGCCCTCCCAGTGGCAGTGCCAACAGGCTGCTCCTTGGCTTAGCCCTCTGTCATAATACACCATGAAAACCGGCGGGTAATACAGCAGAAGGAGTCCTAGGTCTCATACACACAAACACACATAAATATACACATACACACATTTGTCTTGCCATCCTTGTGAGAACCTTCTATTAACATAAATATTAATACAGTTAATTAATGCCTAAACCTAACCTTAACCTCAATAATTAAAAGGAACCCTGCAGGTTTTGTAATGGGAACAGTTCAAAACTGTGAGACGCTTCTATCCTTCTGTATACTGTATTAATGTAGTGATGTCTTTGTGCGGTGTTTCCACTGCTAGCCTTAGCCCTAACGTTTACTTCAGTGACCAAACGAAAGCCTTTTGGCACTTTTAGTTGTTTTTTTTTTTGTTGTTGTTGTTTTTTTTTTTAACGAAAGCGACATTCTTGACAGGGGCCGGCCCATTCCAATTCCACAGGATGAAAATTGTCATGCATTCCTATGAGTATGATGATGACATTTGGTCTGAATACATGCTGACACACACCTCCACCCTGGTGTGATGAACAGAAAATCCTCGTATTCGAGTTTGGGTGTGGGAGGGAGTTTGGGCGCAGTAGCCAGAGGCGCTCGAACGAGGCAACTGATTACTGTGGAGGTGTGAGAGGCTCGAGCTGTTGCTGTTGGTTTGTTTGGAGTGACTAAGTTGCATGACTAAACCTATCGGGGTCAAACAGGATCCTACACATTAAGCTCGGGTTTTTTTTTTTTTTAGTTCAATCTAAATAAACTAGCTTAATGTTAATTTAACAAGTTAACAACACAGTGTTTTACTCTGCAAGTGTGAGAACCTTTTCCACATTGTAATAGGTCATGAACATGGTTTGTCATTAGCGTTAGCGTTTAATCAGTGGAAAATGCAGGTATTTAGGAAGGTGCTGTGTATACCTAGAAGTCTGTGTATACCATGTGTATACCATGAGTCTGTCTGGAAAGCTGCAGTAGTGCCCTAACCTGTTGTTTTTCAATCGACTGGAACCATACCTGGAAATCTGCGGTAGTTCCAGACATGATATCAGATAAGCATGAACCGGTTGATTTTCAGTGAACTGTACTGTGAACTGTATCATGTATAGCACTGTGATGGTCCACTGAACTGCACTGTAACATTTTTAAACTAAACGTACATTGACATCTTGTCCATAAACAAATACAGACCGTTCTTGAGAATACATTCTGCCAGCTGTTCGTGATCCTGTTGGTTTTCTGTTCGTAGTTGCGCATTGGATAAGTAGGTTCAACTGCGAGAAACAGAGCAAAAAAAAAAACGTACTCCCTATTAACCTTTAGAAAACAAGTGTTTTTTTATTTGCAGGTTAAGTTTAATGTGTTCAATTTAAAGTGCTTCACAGCGGTGTGACACACCTTGATGTTGTTACTATAGTTTGAGCAATGATGTTTGGCTGACAGCAGATCTAGAATGATTAAATAGCATGCATAACGAAGCTAGTCCAATTTAAATAATATATTCACATGCAGTGCAGGCTCATTGCCAAAACATTGGTGAATTGCTAATTCAATTTTGCATGAAAACATGTTTGAAGCATTTGCTTTGAAGAGGATAACAGTCATAAACTCGTTTGCTTCCCCGAACCCGTATTAATGCACTTAACTATCTAGCTCCCCATATATTATTCAATTACATTAGCTACTGTTTTTTTAGCCTAGTCAGTGAGGTTTCCACGGGAAGCTGGGCAGCATGTGAGAGCTTTTACTGGCCTACTGGGCTAGCTAATGGATTTATGGTTTGTCCACCCTAGATTATAATAAACTCCTTCTTTTGAGCAAGAACTGACAATGTAGCATCGCCAATGCACATGAGAGTCTTTGTATGGTTTGGACACTGTGTTTGTGTGTGTGTGTGTGTGTGTGTGTGTGTGTTTTCAGCTAACTGTCAGAATCTCCTGAGAACATGGCACAAGCTTCGCCTCCATAGCTAGGGTTATATCGGCACAGCCGTTCTGCTACTGTACACTAATCCTCGGTTTAATAAACAGTTTGTTGTTTTTGTTGCCGCGCATGTTGTGATGCGGCAGATGGAGCCTGTTTGTTTAGTAGAAGTGATGACCAGCGGGGGGTTCTCTCTTCAAATCTGCCCACATGCTGTTTGGAGCAATCAAAGCTCACAGCTCACACACAGGCTGTCTCCAGCATCGATGTCCGTCACCATTAAAGCACGCTCATCCCTGCACCAGTACCTGTATCACTAAGCTTATAGCATTCAATTCACACTAATTAGTAACATTACACCAATATTTCCCTCATATCTGCTTTGGTTATGAAATGTACCCAACAGTTTTTCTGTTAACAGATTTAAAAAGTTGGGAGGCGGTTTATGCAAACGCGAAATACAAAAAGAATTGAGCGGATAAGTTGAGGGTTAAGGGCATTGCTCAAGGAACCGACAGCAGCAGCAACAACTCACAACCTTTTGGTCACTAGTGTAGAATCTTTAACTACTGAGATACCACATTCGGCCACTTCTGAGCACTCAGTGACTACATTGACATGGACAGCAGTAATGTAATTATTGACCTTATTCTGAATAAGACAATACTGTGATTAAGGTGTTTACATGAGTCGCTTTTGGAATACTCCTTTCATGTTCCAGTTTTACATGTTATAGAACATAGATCGATTAATGGCACACGTCTTTACGTCGCCACTCCACGTCGTCCGGCGTTCCCTCCAGAATTTCACGTATCAACATACAGTTCATCTTCGTTATGGTACCTTATACAGTTTTGGGTGTTTCATTTTTAATTTTACGAAAGCTTTAAGTGCAGTTAATTATTTGTCATGCTATACATACAAATAGACAACTGCTTGAAGCCAAAAACCGCATGCGTCCCAAACCGCATACTTCCTACTATATAGTAGCTGAGATACATGTATTTCTCCTACTATATAGTAGGTAAGTACACAGTTTTGGACGCAGCCGTGCTCTCTTGTTTGCCGTCAAATGGTTGAGCACTGCTGTGTGTGTACGTGTCCTGTCGCAAAATGCAGTGAAAACTCCCACACACTCCCACAATAATAGCTGTTTACACAGTAGTTTCTTAATCAGAGTATTGTCTTAATCGGGTTAATATTAAACAAAAAAATTATTGTTATCCATGTAAACGTACTGACTGAGACACGTAGGCTCAATCCACTCAAGCTTTAGTGTGATAAAGCTATATTGGCTGGAAAGTGTCTGTGGTTGCCTACACTTGCCTAGTAACCCTCCTCTCTATTTCTTTGTGTCCTCACGCACATAGAACTCCAAGAACGCTCAAGGACTTGTGGGTCTAAGGAACCTGGGGAACACTGTAAGTATTCAACATGAATGCATACATTACTGCACAAATTACCACCCAAAGGTTAGCTTGGAAAACATTTATTATCCCATTGATTATTTATGACATGGATTATTGATGACAACTGAATTGCTCACTCTTTCCACAGTGCTTCATGAACTCCATTCTGCAGTGTCTGAGTAACACGCACGACTTGCGTGACTACTGTCTGCGCAACACACACCGTACCGACCTCAACAACAACTGCAGGGCCAAAGCGGCTCTAATGGAGGGTATGTGCACATGCAGCTGCATGACACTCCGTAGGAGTCAGATAGGGGATGAGAATTTTTAGGGTTCTCACAGTTAGATTTTGATTCATCGAAATCTTATCGTGAGGACCGTAAACGTTCCCGTAAAAATTAAAATTTTTATCGCCTATGTTGGGATTTTTTTCTGTTGGTAAAACATATAGTTTTCAGTCATTTGGCAGTGGATGTGGAGTCCTAATATATTTCCACCTGAAATGTTTTGAAGTATTCAGTTCGATTTGATTTATGTAGCACTCCGGATATTAGATTTAGGCCACTTCCGGATTAATCCGGATAGATCTGAAAACTGCATTTTTGTTTTAAACCGCTCTCCGTGTACACTGGCGTTTTCAAACGTTTTCCAAAAATTGCTCGTCCACACTGAAACGTCTGAAAACGCTCACATCCCTATGCTGCACACGTGTAAAAACGTAAGAAGCTCTGGATTGCGTCATTTCCGCCAGGCGTTTATTTAAAAACGCAGTCTGAAGGTTGTACAAAGTGACATTAGTGTTTAAAAAAGCTATCAGACTGGACAGCTGGCACAACAACTGCAGTACAACATCGTCCACCAGCTTGTTTGTTTTGAGTTGAATGTGTCATCTTTTTTGAACACCTCCGTTTTCTCAGTTTACACTCCAACGTAAAAACGAAAATTTTCAGATTCATTCACTTGGGAGAGTGTTTTCCAAGAAAAAGATGCCTTTTCAAATTTATCCAGATTAATGTAGACGTACGCTTACTGTATTAACTTATTCAGGGAAAAGTGTTTCTGTTTGCTACATGTAAAATTCAGACATCTGTTTATCCGAGAAATATCACGTCTAATCCTCTTCGTCTGCGGTAAAGAAAGCAAACACCGCATGAGCGTCACTACGGGAAGCAGATAGTGCCCGACTGCAAGCGGCAACTCTCGCCAAACGGTTACATCCGGCCGCAGCCGAAGTCGAACACAGCTTATGTCATAGTTTTTGAATACCTCCGTTTTCTCAGTCCACACTGCAACGTGAAAACAGCGTTTTCAAACGTGGGAGAGCGTGTTCGAAAAGTGTGGACAGAAGGCCAAAACGTTGAGAAAAAGTTGCGTTTTCAAATTTATTCAGATTAATGTAGATTTAGCCTTAGATTTAGAAAGTATTCAAATACGATTTGAATTTTCATAATATTCATTTATGCGTTTTCAGAGTTTGCCAAGCTGACTCAGACACTGTGGACATCAGCGAGCAATGATGCCATCAGCCCCTCCGACTTCAAGACTCAGATTCAGAAGTACGCTCCGCGCTTCATGGGCTACAAGTAAGTCTCTACTCTTCAGATAAGACATGTCAGAATACGCTAATTAGCTTTGCCTATACTCGCTGTGACCTCAATTAAATGATTAATGAACTAACTGAAATATTAGCCTGTACTGATCCATCTGATAGTACAAAGTGTTCGATTTCACTGCTTCTCCTTTCTCATATCTTTCTCTCTCTGCGTCACAGTCAGCAGGATGCTCAGGAGTTCCTGCGCTTCCTCCTGGACGGGCTCCATAACGAAGTGAACCGAGGGTCACTGAGGCCCAGAGCGCCCACAGAGGACGCTTACGACCACCTCTCGTAAGCATGCGCTTATGATTCCTACGATTACTCTCACCCCAGTGGTTCTCAAATTGGCGTCCGCAGGGTCCATGAAGCAGAGATAGGGCCTCCCTTATTTATTTATTTGTTTATTGTTTGTTTGTTTATTTTGGTACAGAGACTGGAATCACAGTCCACTGTTATCAGAGTTATTATATGTATTATTGTGCTCTTGCAGTTCTTAGCCAGTTTGACTGGTCACTGGGTTTAATCTAAACCTCAGTAACTCATAAACAAGTCAGACCGCAGGTTCCAACCTCAGCAATGCCACAGTCATCTGATGCATTCAAATAATCAGCCTAATATTAGAATTTTTCGAATATCTTCATAGGATGAGTCTTTAGTGAGGAGGTCCAGGGAATTTATTTTCCAGTTAAAGAGGTCCCTGGCTGCAAAATTTTGAGAACCACTGGTCTAAATGTATGTTCTTAAAGTGAGGTCCATAAAGCCAGGGGATACTTTTCAAATTGCATTTTACTGGTGAGATTACTGTCAAGTACTATCGAATTTAGTATGTAGTATGCACAGTTAGTAATATGTAGCTGGAGGACCTAAGACTAATAATTTAAAACTCCAGTCTGAGTGGATGAAACCCCTGCTTGGGCTAAAGGAAAATTCTCGTTAAAGTGTTATGAAGCTAGTTAACTATTTGCTAGCTCACACACGCACACGCGCACACACACACACACTAAAAGACTTTATGCAATTTTAAGGCAACTTTATGCAATGACCGGACCTAGCTTCAAGGAAATTGTTCACTTACAAACTTTCCAGTAATATTAATGTTGGCTAACTCACTAGCACTAGCATACTAGCAGATTTATTTAAGTATGGGTTGTATAATGTTTAGCTAGATATTAACAGATAGCTAGTGGCTAATATAGTTAAACTATGTCTGTGATAGCATTAGCTGGCAAACAAAGTTTAATCCCAAACTGAGTTGGCTATAATTAACATAAACTGAAAGCCCAACTTTTAAATAAATGAAACGCAAGTGTAATTAATGTCATTTCAGTATGTCATCTAATTTATCTGAATGGGTTTTAGCAAAATTTCTGTGGATGAATTGCGGGAATAACAGGCTCCAGTGGCACCAATTAATAACTCAGTCCCTCTAGGATTTTTGCATTCACAGAAATGAGCAAATGACAAAAAATCAAGCAAACTCCATGTTGCAATGTTTCGAAAGTACTGCAGATTTGGGCCAAGACACGTCACATGACGTCATCACAACGCGCGTTCAGCCAAAGCCCTCTTTGAGTCACGTGCATTGAATATGAATACAGATAAAAGGTCTCATTTACCACTAAACGTCACTGTGAAAGGCAGTGCAAAACAACTTCCTGCGATCGCAATTTCGCCAATTCAAGTAGTTTTCCGCAGAAGAAGCACAAAAAACTCCACAAGTTGCATTGCAAAAATTTTGAAAATAGCCACAGCAAATTCATGAATTTTTGGCCGCAACGATCACAAAAAAAACTGTACAGACTGATAAATATGGCAAAACACATTTTCTGTTTTAACAGCTGGATTATTTACATGAATTACATCTGTTCTGATCATAAAGGAAGGGAAATTATGCAAGATGGTGTCACTGGCTAGAAATAATCTAAGAACCCTGCTTTGACTGGACTATATCTAATGACTATAGTCTTGAGATCACATTCTTACTGTGTGTGTGTGTGTGTGTGTGTGTGTGTGTGGTGTGTGTGTGGTGTGTGTGTGGTGTGTGTGTGGTGTGTGTGTGTGTGTGTGTGTGTGTGTGTGTGTGCACTCCTCAGGGATGACGAGAAAGCCAAGAGAATGTGGAACAAGTACCTGGAGAGAGAAGACAGCAAAGTAGTTGGTGAGTATGACTAAAGAAGTTGGTGTGTGTGTGTGTGTGTGTGTGTGTGTGTGTGTGGATTGCTAATGTGTGCTTTGGTCTTTTCCCACAGATCTGTTTGTTGGCCAGCTGAAGAGTACACTGACCTGCAGCGAGTGTGGCTTCTGCTCCACTGTATTCGATCCGTTCTGGGATCTGTCTCTACCTATTGCCAAGGTAAACACACACTCTCGAACACAGACACATAAACACAGACAGGTCAGAGTTCCCTGGGTCAAAGTGTGTCTTAACTCTACTCTCTTCCTGCTGTAGAGCTCTGGAGAGGTGATGTTGATCGACTGCCTTCGGCTTTTCACCAAGGAAGATGTACTGGATGGGAATGAGAAACCAGTAAGTGTTTGTACTATGGTTTGTGTGTGTGTGTGTGTGTGTGTGTGTGTGTGTGTGTGTGTGTGTGTGTGTATACGTACTAAGTACTCTAGGTATTA
>JANDJT010093879.1:0-11696 GCA_024331685.1 Stegophilus panzeri
TGTAAATTAAAAGCAAGTTGGATGTTTTCCCAGCTTGGGTTATCACATACGGATAAAGATTTCACAGGCAGTAAGCCATTACTTTGTGAGTGTGTTAGTGCTGGACTTTCACAGATGATAATGTTTTAGAGAGTTTTAAAGATCTTGCTTTCATAGCAACCATTTTAACAAGCCAAAAAAAGTCAAGCGCTGCAATTTGTTACAGTGTTAACAGAGATGAACACAGCTATAAAACATTCGCTGTAAAATATGCTTAACCGCATGTGAAAGCTGGGAGCTGCACGTCTAGGAGGGAAAATGATACTCTTACATTCCATTCAAATTCAAATTCCATCTGTGAGGAAACTCAGAGTAACAGCATACAGCAGCTTCTAGACTTATCATTAGACAAGGAAAAAAGTGGATGCATAAAAAGAAAAGAAGATGGAGAGAAAAGCAGACATAGAACAGCTCAAGCTCAAGCGCTTATATAGGCTTTTAATAGAATAATTTTCAAACTACCAGAAAGGCATCATTCGTCTGTTAATGCCAGTGCAGAGGAAGGTCGATGCCAGAGTTTCACAAAGTGCACTTCATGACAGTTTGATTACAGAAAATGATTTGGACATAAGCTATTGTTCTCTCCTCTTCACCTAGATACCAAAGCCTCTCCTTCATTCAAAAATAAAATTGATTTCCTTTTGAGACAAAGGGGTGGAGAAAGGTCCAGACTACAGCAGTGCTGAATGTTAAAGAGCAGTGGGGGAAAGCTTGAAACAGGCCCATTATCACAGCTCAGCTCCATCAGTGGATTGGGACATTTGGCCATTCAGCACACTAAGAGAATTCAAATCACAGTTTTGTTAACTGACAGTATTTGAAGGTCAGAGTATTATGGTGATAAGACGAAAAATGATTCAGAGCTGTATGTGATCCTTTAAAAAAAAAAAAACATGCTTACTTTCCCTGCTTGTAGCTGAGTGTGAGAGTATTAACATGCATTATTTGTAGCTGTGTAGCACATATGTATATATTAAACTGTTTCCTATTCAAATGACCCCTTAGTTATTTATTTATTTTTTTACATGGTCTGTCAGTGAGCATAAGTTATATGCTTGTATTCATTCAATTAAAATAAAAAGTACTGTTTTATAGTACTTTTTAGTGAATAATGGGCGGCAGGTAACATTGCCACCTTACAGCTCCAGAGTGCCCAGTTCAATCCTGATCTCGGGTTACTGTCTGTGTGGTCTTTCTGTGCATGCTCTCCCTGTGTCCATGTGGTCTTCCTCTGGGTTCTCCAGTTTCCTCCCACCTCCCAAAAACATGCTGGTAGGTGGCTTGGTGAAGATAAGTTGCCCTTAGGTGTGAATGAGTCCCGGGACAGGCTCCAGATTACCATGACTCTGACCAGGATAAAGCAGTTAATGAAGATGATGTTAATAATCGTGCCACACAATATAGACAGAAATAACACACTGAATTTATATTGCTACACATTGTGATTACAATATGCATAAAACAATCTGTGATGTGATTGTCCTGCAGTAATTTGGCCAAATTTTTGTTTTGCTTTGATAAATCACACCAGTGCCATGATTTATGAAAACATCCACAGTTTACATGCAATCTCCCTGATGGACATGACATGGGTGAAGATGGGCTCTCCTTGCATTAGGATTTTTTGCATTGTGCAGGCTTCTGCAATATCAGTACCTCATCATTTTGGTAATTGGATACATTGTGCATGTCTGATCATTTCTTAATGAGGTTATTAAATGTTAACAATTAGAGAAATTGAATTATAAGGTTTTATCTGTTAATTCTGTGATTTTAAGATACTGACCCATACATTTCTGACCCTCAATAATGCCTAGATACAACAATAAAGCTGATACAATTTTTAAAATTTTGGTGTTAAACGTCAAACCCTTTTCCAGAAGCCGAACATTAAACTTCATCATTATTAGATAGCATAGTTTGGTTGTTTATAATAATATTCCAAATGCTTTTCTATAAGCACATAGATAGGTGACAAATTTAAAATAAAACCGGAATGAACAAATGGAGAGAAAATGTCCGTGCAGGACGTGATTATTCTGTCAGAAAGAATAGCCCGTCCACAACTGTGGAAATGGCAGAAAAAGGTGATATGGTCAGATGAGTCATCCTTCACCATGCTCTTGACAAGTGCCTGGTACAGGCCTGAGTGCTTGATGAGGGGGTCCGGTGACTCTATTATTCTGTGGAGGGCATGCATTTTTGCTGGCATGATCTGAATCCATATCACACCGAATGCATTACATCAATGTTGTATGTAGCATCACGTCATGTAATGTTAAAAAGTGTTTCAATCCACACTGGCAGTCAGCGGCACTTCAGAGGTACATCACATTCTGCTCTTGTTTTACATTTAGTGTCTTTTTTCTTTTTTTTTTACACAAGCACATGAGTGAAGGATAAATGCCATAGAAATCCATTAAAATCTCCAAGCCACACTTTCTATATGCTCTGTACTTTATTTAAAATAATAATAGAAGTACAGAAGTCCTTTAATTTCTCACCAGTCCGTATGTTTCAGACACAGTATTAGGAAATTGACCGCGTGAATGTGATGGAAATTTAAGAGACAGAACAGAGTACAAAACCTTCATCAATATGGTGGACCAGCCATAATGAAATCTCAATTAAATGCTGAATAGCTACTGTGCAGAGACTAAAGACCCCCCACTGTGGAAGAATCGTCAATTAAAAGGCCAATGGTCAGTGGACTGTGCTCCCTGTGCTGCTGTCAGGGTCTGGAGAAAGCAGACACAATATGTCCTCAAGGCATTTTTCATCAAGCCAAGTGTCCTGAGTAAAGGCTGATGATCAACCCAAGAGACTTCTCAAAATGGGATCTGTTCCAGTGTGAGATGGCTTTTGCCACAGGGACGGAAGGGAAATACTGACAGTGTGATCATACTATAAACGTTGCTTTTATGTTAGCATTTTTAGAAAAAAGATTTGGACAGTAGTTCATAGTGCATTACAGTATATAGCATTGACAGCACAATATAGAATTGACAGCATTTATTCTTCTGTACACAGTCAAGCAGGACTTTTTCACCAAATCTGTTTAAGGTTAAGAAGTCTGGCATAACCTCTAACTTGCTGTAAATAATGCTAAACAAAAACACTCAGCTGACCTAGAGTTGGCCAAAGTGCCACCTTCCCTGTCCACTGGCATATGCCAGTAAAATAACCGTGCATGCTGCAGGACCACAGATCACGGGAGACAAAAAAAGCCTTAAGCCTCAAGATAAGAGGAGAAGAACTAAGGCAAGACAAGACTTTTACACCTATCAGCTCAGATTCTGGTGGAGACGTGGGTTATGCTCCACTCTGCACAGCTCACTTTCATAGTCAGCACAGCAAACATTAACCAGTTCGTACCATATTCTCTGCAGCAAGACCAGCTCAATGACGTGCGAGTTATGTCCTGTTAACTCCTGCTGGATTAGGAAAGTGAAAATATCTATCTTTGTTTTGCAGTTTGTGAGAAGGCTGCATGAAAATGACTTGCAATGATAATCACAAGTTTGCTCAGTTATCCCCAACAGGAACAGTTATCACAATTATTCAGTGCTATAATGTTTTAGCATTTTTACTCAACAAAAATAATGTACATTTCTTCACATGTATAATATAATTATCTGAGAATAAATTCCAATTATCTAACTTTTAATACAACTTCAATGAGACAAGTTAATATTTGAATTTGATGTATTTGGAGACCAAGTTAGTTAGTCAGGTTATTTGTACAGCATTTCTATACAACCATTTTTCCTGCACTTATAACACAAAGTAACACAAATTAACTTTCCCCCTCCTTTTTTTCTTCTACCTATTATACTGTTGACCAATTCATACTCACCAACCAAATATGCCCTATCATACAGCTATGGGAAGGCTAGCATGTGATTCCTCCAAGACATGTGAAGCCAGCCAACTGCATCTTTTTGAACTTCTGTTCATGCTGTGTCACAGGGCAGTGTAGGAACTTACTCAGAGGAAAGCACTATCCACCCTCTTTGCAATACATGATGTCACAGATGCACATGATTGGTTGCTAGTGTTGTTGTAGGGAGACAATCATCATCCCTCCCACCCTGAGAGCATGGCCAATTTAGTGCTCTTGTACTCCAGGCCACAGGTGGCTATGGCATCTTCAGGATTCAAACTCACAAGCTCCAGACCATTAACTGTTGTTAAATTTTCCATGCCCGTTTCACATTAGCAGAGGCTTGGAGCCAGTCTCATGTCTCAAATCTCTATTAACTTTTACAAACTCTCCCACTGCCTCCACTTTATCTCCTGTCACTGATTCGTGTCTGTAGAGAATTTGTGAACAGTGCACATACTGTGCAAAAGCCCAAACAGACCTGCCCTCCCATTTCATTCTGCGTACACTAGAGTAATGACCCCTGCTGAGACTGGAGGGACATATTCACTGAATACAGCTCACTGCCCATTTCTCTAGGAGGGATACAAACTGGGCAGCTTTCACTCAGATGGTAATTATAGTCTGGAGATATATGGGCTTACTAAAGCATTTGAAAGTGATTGTTATTAAAGCAGGAGTTAAAAGTTGTTCGCAAGCATAGCTGACAAGCCTAGTTCAGTGGTTCTCAAACTTTTTCAGCATGAGGCCCCCCTTGTGAAGGCTGCATCATTTCGTGGCCCACTATAGAGTCATCAAATTTTCGCAATTTTGTTTTTTTCACGCTAGGCTCTTCTGTATTAACTTTCTCAGCTAAGAGACTATGTATCTAAAAACTTATCCATTTTAAATAGTCTTAGGTTTCATCAGCGTGTGGCTAACAGTACTGTACATTAGTACATCAACGGACATCTCTATTTGGTGTTTGTCTTAGTGTGCTGTGTATAATTGATTGAATTTATTAATATTTCTCATTTTTTTTATTATTTATTTATTTATTTATTTATTTATATTTCTCATTTTTATGTACATCATAGTTCAAAGGTTGTCAATCCTGACTTACATGCAGGTAAAATTAATTTTTTCTAGAATGTCTATGCAGCCACCCTAGGGGCCATCTGGCAGCCCCCCAAGGGGGCCGCAGCCCCCAGTTTGAGAGCCACTGGTCTAGTTCAATAGTTGTGTTTAATGCACTATTATTCTCCTTAAAGCTGATGTGACATGAAGGTCAGTATTAACCATCCCTTCAAATTGAACTAGAGCAAAATGGAGGATGGGCATCACATAAGGAAGGGTTGATGCTAACACATTACTGGCATTGCAGGAGCAGCTTAAGTCTGTCTCCATGACAACACTGAGAAGGGTGTTTCAGCAGCAGAGCACTAGGGGTTCTCCATCTTTTTGAAAAATCGGACATTTAATGTTACCAAGAGGGAGAAGCATACAAAATCAATCTGATCTATTTGTAATGCATTCCTTCTCTGTGTTCATATCTAGAAATATTGAAGTCGATTATTAATGTGGTGTGTGTGGTAATGGCCCCTGTCATCTAGAGAACAAGAGACACAATAGATATTGTCACATCCAATACATCAGAATTTAATGAGAAAATTAACTGATGTGAAACCACTCACAGGCAAGTGGTAATGAGTCACATGCACTATAATGTGTTCATGCCTCAAACCCTTAGGCTCAACCATTTTTTAGGAAAAATTTTAGCTGAGGAATTTCACACCAGCACTTTGTGCACATCTGCCAGGGTGAGAACTCTTATTCGTTTTTTACACTCTGTTCTAAACATCTGTCCTGAAACAGCCTGTCCCTAAAACTTACTCTACATTGTGCCTTTTGCAGGTGAATGGAGAAATATACACTCACCAGCCACTTTAATAGGAACTGCTAATTCATGGAATTATCCAATCAACCAATCATGTGGCAGCAGCACAATGCATAAAATCATTAAGATACAGCTCAAGAGCTATTGTTAATGTTCACATCATACATCAGAATGGGCAAGAAATGTGATTTGACTATGGCATGGTTGCTGGAGCCAGACAGCTTAAGTATTTCAGAAACTGCTGATCATTTGGGATTTTCACACATAACGTATGTTTACACAGACTGGTGCAAAAAACTAAATCCAGTGAGTAGCATTTGAGGTGTCACATGTGCATCCCTTTATGGCCACAATTTACCCACATTATAATGGCTACCTCTAGCATGACAACATGACATGTCACAAAACAAGTCGTCTCAAACTGGTTCCATGAATATGACAATGAATTCAGCAAACTTCAGTGGCTTCCCCAGTTATCCGATCTGATCCAGTAGAGCACTCTGGGATGAGGTACAACAGGAAAGTCACAGCATGAATGTGCAGCTGACAAATCTGCATCAATTACAAAGTGGCCAGCGAGTGTACAATACTAGTAGTATTGTGTTTTATGGCCATTTGCTTGTCTTGAATATTTTAACACTCACTGAGACAGCAGGACCTGATTAGAGTCTAAGAATGATGAAATGGCATTTTAATAAAGAGAGATGGGTTAAGTGGAAAAAAAAAAACCCCAGGTCATTTAACATTGAAATGAGACTAAAATGTACAAGATCATAGCCAGTTTCAGTGCACACGATACCATAGCCATAATATTACTGCTCTGTTAGATACAGTATGTGGGACTGAATGAGTTCATGAAAAACATGAGGGATAGACGTAATCCTTGCCTTTCACATTCGCCAACCAGCAAAATCTCAAAGTAAGGATATAAAATGAGAGCTTTTAGATTAAACAAATCTAACCGTAAATCTAAACACAGTTAGGATTGTCCTATGTTGTACTCTTTATCACAACATATTATTGTATCATCTCCAAGAATGCAAATCATTTTCTAAGAAAGAGCAATGTATGACTAAGTGAAAAATGGTAAAACCAAGGAGTGGACAGTAGATAACAGTGCAACTGAAGCTAGGAAATGAAATAAGTACGCACTGATGTATCAAAATGTATCCTTTACAGTATCTGCATAAAAATGGACATCACTCTTTGAGTTATTACCACCACTGCCATTTACAAGCTGCACTAATACTTAAATATCTACAGAACTAATGTTTAAAAATGGCCCTTGGTCCACTAAATACACATGCATCATATCTTAATTAAACTTTCACTTTCACACAAAATGTACAAAAGTTAACCTTCAGTAGTATGTGAAAATAGAAACAGTTCAAAATACAGACATGCTTTAAATGATAACATCTACCTAGGAGTTCAGCATGAAAGTAAACAGACATTCATTTCCTTTAAAGTATCTCTTGGCCAAATCCAGCACATTAGCCTTTAATAAAGTCTCCTAGTGCCCTTTGAAGAGGAATCTGAAGAGGCTGTTTCCCTTCATCAGGAACGTTTGAAGATCTTGGCTCACCTGTCTCCAACTGCGATCTCTCACACCCTCTCCAAGTCCTCACTGCACAAAATCACACAGGCCTAGTGCTCTTAATTGCACTCTCTATTACTTTCAAGTGTTGCTTATCTGTTGGAATGAACTGCAATTATTTTTTATCAAGGTGGGTTCGACTCTGTCGCTAATAATACACTTGGTCTCTGCTCACAAAGATAGACAAAGACACAATGATCTCTTTAGAAAGCACAAGTCAGACTGATTGGTATGATTCACTCCACAGTGTGCTTGAGTTGATTGCCATTATTTTACTGATTATGAATTGAAAGGAGGAAAATCAAGAAATATTCTCAGAGATCTGTCAACTACTGTAGAGTGCGTGGGCTTTTATGCCTTTGGTGCACACACTGATATTTACAAATGGTCTTTGCAGCATGAGGTTTTTCTAAAGCATGTACTCAGAATTGTATGAAAAGCATCTTAGGGATCAGCGTGGTGCCCATGTACCTGTGGCATACTTGCATTATTTATACCGGTATATCAGCTAGTACACTGGTGAGTGTATTAACCAGTAGGTCAATACTGTTTTCAATTCCTTCAGCAACATGGAATGAACATTAATAGTGAACTGATTTGCTCATATAAATAAGTTATACATAGTAATAAATGAACATATTATACTGGCTAGAATACACACCTATGGAACCATGTGACTGTAACCGTTTCCCGAATTTCTACATAAACACTGGCACTTTCTTCCTCAGTCTGACAATCTAATTGTGCCATACTCTACTATTTTGGCTGTATTAACATTTTAACGCACTAACGTGTGCCAAGTGTTTCACACAGGTACATACACTTTAGCCCACTGCCAATATCAGCAAATTACTGCATAATCGGAGGATAATAAGTACACCACAAGTTAACAGTATTATCTGCTTTCAAAGTGTTCTCTAAGCTGTAATTGTCACCTTAGAAAAAACACAGAATCAGTGAGGGGTTGATGAAGAATTTATCAGCATATTTTTCTGACAATAGTTTGGACTGGAGGCAAATCTCGTTTATTATAGGAATGCTGGACTAAATAATTCTATTAAAAATTATTTCACTGAGATGCTATTATACTATGTGCAAAAATCCATTACATGATTACAATGACAAGGCACAAACAACATTGTGTTGTTTTAAATGTTACTTATAAACGTACTGTTTGCTTTAGAATTACTGGCACCCCTCATAAAAAACAAAAGCAAATGAATAAAATGAAATGAGTGATATTTTGAGATTAAATATATGGGGATGTTCTATAGTTTTATTTGAACACAATATTTTTTCACACATAAAATCATTAAGTGATGCAATTTTTCTGCAAAATTCTGGTTTCACAATGATCAGTACCCCTAAAATAATAATTGGTGACACCTCGTTTGGCAAGAACAATGGCAAGAGCTCATTTCTGTAATTTGTTAACAAGAAGAAGATTGCAGTACACTTGTAGGAAGGTCTTGTAATGTGATCATGCATCTAATTCCTGCCAACTTTTAAACTCTTATAGACTTAAAACTCTTTTAAACTCTTACAAAACTTTTATACTGTGTCCCTGGTTGTGCTTAAAGCTGCAGTATCCAACTTTTTTTGGTTAAAAATGAAAAACCAATTATTGGAAACATCAGTTTGACGCCATTCATCTTTAGATAGTTACGTCATGTCCGTAAACAGAAAGAAGAAGAGTCGGCTACTATATTGTGTGTGTGTGTGTGTGTGTGTGTGTGTGTGTGTGCTGAGGATGTGTTTGTAGCTTGTTCTTAGACCAGTTTCTTAGAATTAAAAGTAGTCATCTAGATGGCTGTTTTTAATCTGGACAGTTCTAAACAGCAATCATTGTTGACATCTGGGGCATCAGTTGTTATCAAAACCAAGAAACCTCGAATTACAGAGAGCCTGCAGTCAAAAAGGGAAAGCGACAGAGCCCGTGCTAAAATGAGAATAAATATCGGCATGGCTTTTGAGAGGTGGCGACAGCTACGAGATCTGAAGGGCTTGAAGATTGATGCAGAGATGGCTTTTTTCCCTGCTGAACAGGTAAAACATTTCAGTGGCTCAATATGTAGCTAGCTAACATTAGCACACTTGTTCGCTTGATTCATCTAAGTATCGAGTTTCCTATTTTGTTGTTGTTTTTTGGTATGGTCAGTTTGGTAAATTGCACATATTTTCTGCTAGTTATGAGAGAGAGAGCAACTCACTTCTACTCCGTTGCTAATGTATCCACTGCCACCTCCATTGTCAAGTATTGGAGCTAATGTACAACCCATACGAATACCTCAAACCATCATATTCATCCACGCAGAGGAGCAGTGTCGAAGCACAAACCACTTAAAAAAAACAGAGATGGGAAAGAGAGGCAAAAGTTCAGTACTGCAGCTTTAATGTTCATTTTTTCATCTTTTATATATATTTAAGGAAGGTTTTATTAGAATGTATAGGCTGCGAGAGGATATTCATATATAATCAATATATTCATAATCACTGTGTGTATAATGTTTATTTATTATTTGTTTGTTTGTTACAATAATTCATGCAATTCTCTTGAAGGATGTGTGTGCGTGCCTCTGGAATAAATGGTTGTTCTGTACTTAATATCTGATCAAATATCCCTGACTAAAGTTTAGATAAAAAATAGTCTGAGCCCAAAAGCTGCTTCATTCCTGCAACACTCATTTACATGCATTCCAAATTCACACATTTGCAATGGAGTGTTGAGTGTGTGGATCAGTCTCTAATGCTCACATACATGTAATGGGCCACAATGAATGTTTAGTTCAAGAAGGTATCTGAAATGCAACTTAATTTTTTTTTTCCTGTTTGGTATCCCTGACTTTTTTTTTTTTTTTTTTTTTTTTACATAACTTGATACAGTTCCCTCACACAGGCCTGGTTGTGTGGTCTGTGTGTCATATAGCTCCAACCCACCTGAATACCACCACAGATCCACATTAGTGGCTTTCAAACACACATGGATGGGCAATATAAAAACAACCACTAGCTAAAGGTGGAGAGAAAACACCCTCAAGACAGCCCGAGAGCTTTGTGCAAATCCAGACATTTCTGAAATGCTTAATATTTGCCCAAATATTTAGAGAGATTTGGGCTGAAATCAAGGGCACATGAAGGCTAAGTTTAGCTGAGAGGAGCAAAGAGTGTTTAGGCCTTGGGCACGATCTGAACCCTGACTGTCTGAGTATGGCCTGTCTGAACTCTGGCCTAACATTAGACTTGAAGCACATTTAATGGTCCTTATACAGTATATGGGGCAGAAAACAAACTGGAAATATGTTATACCTTATTGTAATAGAAGCCACTACAAAGGAATTGATGTGAAAACTTTGACTGATGTTCTATAAAGCTACAGTTAAATAACAGACTAATAAAATATCAATTCAAATCACAAGTACGCCCAAATTACATTTAGGCCTCCAAGCCTTTAAGTTTAATCTAAGATCACTGCCTATTAGCAGACAATCAATGAGAGGGTCAATATCAGAGACAATGAGACAGTCAGCGTCTGTCTGTCATAGCCCGCAGACCTAAATGCTCCACATACACATGGCAGTCCTAATGGGAGATCAATATGATATGTGCAGCCTTTTATTTGCTTCAGAGCAACGAATGCACACTTAAAAGAACACCTACCTTACCACAGCAGAATTACAAATGAATGAAGTGTGGGGCAAATCTGATATGTCATTAACAGGACATGCTGTTATAGGAAAAATAATCAACAATGGGATTGTGCTATTATCATCCCAACTGTTTTTACAGTAACTGCCAATAAATATTTTTTTAATGTAACAAGTTACATTTTATCCATTTATATTTACATTCCGTGAAACTTTATGAACAATTGTCTTTATTGTTTAACCTTTTGATGTTTTGATAAAATAAAAAATAAAAAATCACAAAAATTCTCTGCTCTCATGGATATCAAACAATTGCAAACACAACACAGATTTATAAAAAAACCAAAAACAAACCTATCTTTGTTAAATATAGATGTGCAACGATTATTGGCACCCCTATGAATTCATATGAGAAAAATATATTTGAAGTATATTCCCATTGATATTATACATTTTTTAGTACACCTGGGTGACTAGGAACAGGAAATTGTTTAACCATGACTTCCTGTTTCACAGGGGTCTAAATATGAGGTAACACATAGGCAAAATTCCTGTAATGATTCATCACAATAGGCAAGATCAAGGAATATAGTTGTGATGTGCGGCAAAAGGTTGTTGAGCTTCACAAAATGGGAAGTGGCTATAAGAAAATAGCAC
>JANDJT010094656.1:0-11666 GCA_024331685.1 Stegophilus panzeri
AACTTTAGTACAATTAGAAAAATGTTGATTTTGTAATTATCGGTTAACCTTACGCAGGCCGGTCAGAGTCAATCAAAGATGTGGCCCAGGAGCCATACAATGCCCAGGTCTGCTCTACACTGACTGTTCTCCTTTTCTCTCTTTCAAGTATTCTGTCTTGCTACAGTTTACTTTAATTACTCTTTTTATTAGAGCATTCAATAAGTTTTATCAATCTTTTAAATCTGTTTTAATTATTTTAATCTTTTTAATCTGTTTATCCACAAACATCATGGCCCACAGCAATTTCTAGCTTTCCTTTTTTACCATCATTGTTAGCCTGTCCATCACCACAATGGGTCTATTCAGGGTTTAGAGCTGAATCATTGATGTAGTCACATGTCCACTTTAAAGCTCTATATGTCAATTCTGAATATATCACTTTTACTTTCTCTAGCTCTTTCTGATCTTCAACAAATACAAACAAACAAAAAACTAAAAACAAACAAAAAAAATAATTTGTGGTGCTCTTACTTGGCATACAACAGTCATCTCTTAAGATAAAAATACTTGAACTTGAAGTTAAAGATGCAATTAAAGTAATTTGCCTAGGCATGATTTACCTTGGCTTTTTTTCTTGAAAATATATAGCTATGACAAAGGACTACAGCATTACATAATAATAATAAGAAGAAGAACAACAGCAATAATATTATTAATAATAAATATTATTATTGTTATTATTATTATTATTATTATAGGAAAGTAATTAATTTAACAATCCAAACAAAAAACTGTCCATTTAGAAAACAATAAGATAGATAGATAGATAGATAAGTAGATAGATAGATAATATAGATAAGATAGATAAATAGATTTAAGAATGATTTCAAAATTTAATTAAGAAATTTAAAATCCGACAGATAAATCAATTAAAATAATTGATCAAACTGTTTTATTACTAATTGCAACCCATACAAACCATTTTACTTGCGCTCCTTCTTCTGATACCTCACACTCCAACTCTATTCTCTCATTAACAGTAGTCTCCACAGGCTCTAGACCTTTAACAATTTTCACTGGTAATTCTGCAAAAGTGTCAAATGTAAAAACTTAGCAATTTAAACAAAGGACAGCTGGCTAATTGTCTTCTGTTTCACAATTTATTAATATATTTTATATGCATGGATATATAGATATATATTTATAAATTATTCTAAAGAAATTCAACTAAAATTAATATTAAACTAAATGGGTACTTAGGACATACAATAACATTAGATCATTTAAGATGTGCAACAAGTGCAATTTAATGTGGAGAATAACTTGTCTGTAGTAAACAAATACAAGTTAATGTACTTTTGCCCTACAAAAAAACGAGACATCACTATCTGTAGTCTGTTATATTATGTATAGTCAAGTATGTATGGCAGTGCTCTATTAAGGAGTACCAAAAAAGTATTCCGCCAAGCATGATGGTAGTTGCTTCTTAGTCTGGAGCTGTATTAATGCTGATGATATTATGAAGCTGTTGTTCCTTAAAGAACACATAAAATTCAACCTGCACTATAAGTGCAAAGTTTCTAACATACCAAAATATTGACACATTGTCCACAATTTTATTGTGAGTTGTCCTCATATGGTATTGCCTATTATTTACATTACTGGCTGTGTACTTGGTTATTTTAAGGCAAGAGAAAGTTAATACTGCTTTACACTGACTATTGTAATTCATATACAAGTTTCATTTCTGTAGTTTTGTTTCATGAGAATATGTAATATTTGTTTTTCAGAAATATGAGAAATTTACTTTTATTATTAAATCAATTCAGAGCCTAAAACTGTCAATGCATATATTCTCTGTGTGTATGTAAAGTTTAACTTAAATTTATACAGTATCCTATAATGCCACTGCCATATCCAAAATAGTACACACATTTAAACTTAATTTGTATTTACTTATATCAGTATAAGTTTTTTTTAAAAAGGTTTATGTATTAATAATTTTGGTGTATATACCTTTTACAAACAGTTCAGTAGCACACTTATCATTTCCTGCAGTCACTGAATAAGCAGCATCGTCATTTAGCTGACAGTTATTGATGATCAAGATCCGCTGTGTTCCTTTGTGCTCAAATATATATCTGCAGAATTAGTCCAACATTTCCATAAATTAAACTGCTGCACAAAATGCTACATCATTAATTAGTTAATAAACTCATATTTGCAGTAATAAATGTAACTTTTGAAGTTGAAAGTAAAAAATTATAATGAACTATATTTAAATTAACTTTTATAATAATAAAGCTTTTTTCCCCTAAAACATGATAGAAAAGCATATCATATAAATATTTCATGACCTATTTTTATTTGTCACGACATACATATAGTACAGCTTTTTCTTAAATCTATATAGCAAACTAAACTTACTAAACACTAAATAATAACAACAATAATAACAGTATTAAAATTAAAAGTCATGATGGGTTTAATGCAAGCAAGTAGCAATAAAGTGAACATTTAAGAGGACTAAACATGCTGACACTGACATTTTATACATAAGCAAAACACAAGCTATAATCTATCAACCTACCTACAAAGCTTTTAAGAAGAACATCTGAGTATGTTCAATCATTTAAAATAGCAAACATTTTTTAATCAATTTATTGTTTATTTTCTGTTTTAGCTGGGGTGAAAACAAAAGAGGTTATGTATCATAGGGAACACACACGTAAACCTTCACATATATTTTATTTTAATTTCATCTTTCACATACATTTTATTTTTATTTCATACATGTATAAAGCTATGGTATGGTATGATATGGTATGATATAGTATGATATGGTATGGTATGGTTTGGTATGGTATGGTATGGTTTCTGAACACTCCAAGAAAACATACCAGAACACTCCAAAACATATGCAAGCATGTAAAACATGCAGACTACCCACTAAAATGACCTTTGAGACCAAACCTATATTCTGAATGTAATGAAACAGTATTTGTTTAATTAATTAAATAAATAAATAATTGTATGTATTTACTGCATATATAAACATAATTTAGGCTTTTGTAATTGTTGTATGTTTTCCTAAATAAACCACAATGTTTGTATATAATGGATATATTGAAGTTACCTTTTATTATTTTTTACAGCAATCATTACAACAATTATCCAGTAAACTTCTTGCATGCATCTACGTTTAACAAAATCCCAGCACTCCAACCTCACATGCATTCATATATTTTAATAAAGATAGTAAAATAGCATTGTACTAAACAATTCATCCTTAACTTATGGACTTAAAGACTTACTTCCTATTACTTTGGACCAAAAAGGAGTCCACACCAGAGGATGGAAGAGATGGAGGTTATGGTGCAGAAGAAAGATGAAGTATATGGTGCACCATAACAAAACAGAAACAGTCAGACAAATGATAAAGTCATCATGCTAAATTAAACTAATAAAGCCACTGTTACAATGTTATTGCAGAAAAATGTCCTACAAGTAAGAAGTAAGAAAGTCTGACAACACTTTTTGAACATGTAAAAATAATGACAAAATTAACATTAATTTAAACTATAAAATACTTTTTGGATGAACCTTTGGATGCAAGAGTTTAGTTTTACAAAAAGGAAAGTCAATATCAGATAGAAATGATTTATACTGGATTGTATTTAGATTAGTATTAATGAATGAAAGTGTCTCTGAAACGCTGAATAACACAATGCTTTGAAAAAAGTTTTAGCCTCTTTTACATTTCTAATTTTGATGGTCAGTTATATTTATATTATTATTCAAGATCCAAAGATTATATACAAAATATATCATTGGGAATGTAACTAACCATAGAGGCCAAAATGCATTGATGCATTTGCCAAGTGAAAGATCTAACTAAAACTGCTAAAAAAGTTAATAATGATTCTGATAGAAAAGTACTTTATAGTTTCAGGGTTTTGAATGCAAAATAATAACTAACACTGGTCATAATGCCTGATCAGCATACAGACTGGTTTACAAAGTTTCTATTTTAAATACATTGTGCTGCTTTATTTATATATTAGTTGGACTATAGTTGGATAACGTTTATAATTAACATGATGGTGACAAGATTAATAAATAATAAATAAAATGAAATAAAAACTACTGTCAGAGTACTGTCAATGCAAAATAATGCATCACACACTAGATATAGCACAAATAAGAACACCCATGTTAATGTACCATAACTATATTTTGTACAAAAACATGTTTTATATATTTAAAACAATATATAAACAATACAGTATATTGATTTTAAAGAATAAGTAAACAAGCTGCTGAGTTATATATGCTGCTCAAATGCAACTTGTGTTATATTTTACATACAAATTTAACCTGGTCCAGATAAGCATCTTAGTGCTGTGATCACAACAATATAAAACTTTATTCTGTATTAGTTAACTCATATTTTCAATAAAAACAGTAATTACCAGGGATATATTGTCATATTGACTAGGAGCCCACAAAACAAAAAACAAAGCTCTATTAATAGCATTTTATAATTAAATAAGCATTTTGCTATTTATGAAAACAAAAGATAATGCAGAATTTAAAAGTGACATACTTTGTGCTAGGGCGAATTTCCTGACCATTTTTATACCATTTCAGATCAAGAGTTGGGTCTGCCAGGTCCACCACTAATCGTATCTTTCCACCTTTATCCGCCTGGTATGCAGGATCTAACTTTTTAGCAAATGCTACATGAAATATTAAATAACAATGTGTTACATTATATTCTGAAGGTACTTATCATATGTTTCTACTAAATCAGGACTAAGTTCTAGGTCACCTTCACATTTTTTCTCCTCCTTTTTTGTCTTCTTCAACCTTCTGAGCAGACCACGAAGATCTGTGATTCCATACATGAATGCAATCTTTTCATATTGATCAGGCCGGGCATTTTTAAGGATCTCCCACACATCCACCTCTGGTGCCTCCTCCTGTTTCACCTCCCTGACATAAAAGTATGTCAGATCATCAACCAAGATTTTACAAAATATGCAGATTAACAGGAACACTGGTAAAATTTATTAAGTTTATGACTATGTATTGCTTAGGATTAAAACTGCTCTAATTACATTTTCCTTTAGTTTAATAGAATGCACAAGATGGGCCTTATGGTTTATACTTTTTATTATGTTTTTCATAGTGAATGAATAGTTTTTACTATGTGGTAATGTCTGTGGATTTAGAGTCATTTTACTAATAATTTACTAATACTTATTTCTAACAACAGGGTAGTTTTAACATGGATGACAGAGCTATTTCATACAGATACCTCAATATGTACACTTAAAAATAGTACAGCATACAGCAATATAATAGTTATGATAGTTCTGCCAACTGCTAGCAATTTACATTAGTAAATTATGGTAGGTAACTGATAAATGTGATAAAATTAGTAAATATGATAAGGTTACATAACAAACTATGTTTGAAGGACATTATAAACAATGCCATTCAATTAGAAATTTGTGATTTATTATTTATTTTTATAAATTTCACACATATAAGAACTGCATATACTTTTACATATACTTAAATGATTAGTTAGGTTATATGTAATTAAAAGGCCCATCATTTTTAAATATGTATTTAAAATAGACATATGAAATAAAAGAAAAAATCTAAATATTACATTGTGTTAATGCAAAAGATAATGGATGATTACTGGTCAGCTAAGATTGTTAAAGCTGGATGGTTACTGTGTTATTGTATTGTGTTTACAGTTGAGTGTTTCATTTTTATCAGAGGTTTAGTTGTCATTGGTCAATCAGGTTTTTCTTTAACTGACATTATGCAAAATGTCAAAAAGACCTGATATGAATTAATTTTAATATTTAAGGTTATTATTAATTCATGCAGAGATTAAAACAATAATGAAATATGTGCAATTATATAACATACATTTGTGTTTGTTTATAGTAAAATGTAGCAATAACACTATCTGACAGCTTTATTGATTATCCAGCTATTCATGAATTACTAAAAAGTGTGTTCTTTGAAATTGTGGGTTTAAGAACTAGTCACTTTTATTTCTAACTTGTTATTATTAAATCTATAATGTATATTTCATGTTTTATTATTTATGTATAAAACATGAAATATACATTATAGATTTATAAGACTTTATAGTACATCATAGGTCAGCTAGCTGCGCAAACATTTTCTGATTGAGTTTTCAGACATAATAAAGTATAATAAAGCAAATTGTACAATTTTTCATAATTCATGAAGGTTGCTGGAACTATCATATATGCTGGCTTGAAATTAAGTGTTACTAAAATACAACAATTAAACACTCTTGCTTGCCCAGTATTTACAGCTAAATTGCATGCTGGGTGATCTATAGGATTGCAGGACTTACCAGCAGTAAGGTCTAATTTAATTACCTACATTTTGCACTAACCATGTATATCTAAATGTGCAGAAAAGGGGAAAAAAGAAACAAGCCAAAAATAAATGTGGAATTTACTTCATTCATGGAATTATTTGAGTGATTAAAAAAGAAAAAAGGTTTTACAAGAAAATAAATATATAAAGGTATCTTGAAGAAATGTTGACCATTGAAAGTTTTTGCAGTACTTAAATTAGTGTAATATTTATACTATCACAATTAAGGACAGCGTAGTTCAGTGGGTAGAGCTTTGGGCTCTTGACTACAGGGATCCAGGTTCAAATCCAGGTTTGATTACGTGGCCGCTGTTGAGTCCTTGAGCAAGACCCTATCAGCTCCAGGGGGGCCATCTGATGGCTGACCCTGCGCTCTGAAACAAACCTACATACAGGTTGAAACATGTAAGAAACAAATTTCCTTTGGGGTCAATAAAGTATCTAAAATTCAAAAAAATCCAAAAACCATACAGGGTAAATTTAGGGAAAAAATGATCTCAAATTTTTAATAATTTCTAACAAGATATATGTTTATGAGCTTGTGTTTAATATGTTTTTGTTTAATATGTTTTTATTTTAAAAATATAAAAAGAAATTAATTTTCCCTTATTTAATTAAAAGGTTTTTGGATAAACCTGAACTTTGGAAAGATTCATGTTGGCTAAAAGTAGAGTAAATTATTTCTACTGTATTCTGTTTAAATATTTAATAATTTACATACTAATTATGTAAATGGGTCCCAAATCAGTCATTTAAACCTTACTGCATATTTATTGATACATAGTTATTTTGTCCTCAAGATGCTAAAAAAATAATGTTCCAACAATTATGCTGTGTATTTAATCAGGAGCAGGTTTCATTAAACATTCAGAAACTAGCATTATAGTAAAACTACAATAATTGTAACATCTTATTTTTATTGTAGCTTATCGACAGGTAATAAATTATTCTCTTTTTTCTTTTGTTTACTAGGTGTTAAGAACGTCACTGTCTAGGATTAAATTCAGCCTGACACAAATAGAAACTATGGCTGTTAGTACCCTTTTAACTGGGGATATTGACTCGTGGACAATCAGGTGCTTTTATGCTCTGATACACTTGGGTAATATGGCTTTGCTTTTGATTCTTTAGCTTTAAAATAAGTGGAAAGCTTGAAAGTTTAGGGCAAAGATCATCTAAATAATTAACTTAAAATTGAAAAAAAAACATCCCTGAAAAGAAGACTGGAATTCTCACCTACGTTTAAGAAGCCCACTAAAGTCAAGCTCTCCTGCATCCTCCTGGCCTTCACTGCTGTTGTTAATAAAAAGCAGATTAATAGAAATCATAATGGAATTTCTTGAACACTGATATAAAAACAACGCACGCTTGGCCTTTGTCTACAATCTATGCATTGGCATCAAGCAAATGCACATTTGTGGCCTTTTGTTTGGAGCAAACTGGCATGTGCAAAGGCAAAAAAACATCCAAAGAGTCCATAACAGTATTCTCACATTATTTACCTTATGTGAGAATCATATGGATCAGGAATGTTTGCGTTGCTTTTAAACACAGACTAAGGGGTATTGAAGCATTATTCTCAAATACATCCAATTAAAAATGGATGCATTGTGCTGTTTGATTGTAAGTAGAAACATTGCAAATCATTAGAGTTAAAAGGAAAACTGATAATCACATTGGTTTAGAGAGAATAACAATAATGGAAAATAAATTTGAAATAAATCAGCTACCATCTGGGAAGAAAAATCACAGATTTATCTTTACATAGCTAAATTTCAGAACAGATATTAAAACAAACATACATTTTAGGAAAAAAACAATATAATAGAAGGTAAATTTGACATAAACCAGCCACCATCTGGAAAGAAAAAGCACAGTTATTTGATTACAGATTTATCTGAGCATAGACAACAGTGTCAAACTTAAATTCAAAACAGATATAATTTATCATATATATATTTTTTTATTAAACTTTTAAAATCCTGCAGAAAATTCATTTGTCCAGTCTCTGTAGTGCAGAGAATCAGCTTTCATCTGTGCCACGTTCTTCCTTAGTTTTGATGGTGGGATGGTATTAAATGCACTGGAGAAATCAAAGAACATGACTCTCACAGCACTACCACCTTTGTCTATATGAGAATGGGGCCAGTGGAGAAAGTACAGTATGGCATCCTAAACACCCATTTTCTCCCTGTAGGCAAACTGCAGGAGGTCCATTGCATGCTAAACATGAGGTGTTAAAAGGTGCAGAAGCAGGGGTTTCAGGGTTTTCATAATATGTGATGTTAGCGCAACTGGTCTGTAGTCATTGAGTTCACTAGGTTGTGCATTTTTGGGTACTGAAACAAGGCATGTTCACTCATACAGTGAAGGGACCCATCTAAGTGCAGACTTAGATTAAATATGTATTGTAGAGGTGCCACCATGTCAGCAGAGCAGGACCTTACCAGTGTAGGACACACCTCGTCCAGTCCAGCTGCTTTCCTGATGTGGTTTATTTACTTGACTTCTAACCTGGTCTACAGTGAAGGTGTGCAAAGGAGAAGGGGGCTTGTATAGTGTTGCACATTTGGTGTGAATTGGGGGGATTTGGAGCTGTACTGTCAGTTTGTGAGTATGATGCCAAAGGGGGACAAAAGGGACAAAAAGAAAAGACGAGGTGTGAATATTCAGGCAGGAAGAGACTGGGGGTGTATGAGGGAGGGTGTTATCAGAGATAAGGGGGTGTATGAGGGAGTTGACTGCTAGAGCTGTGGAGACCTCAAAAGGCTGATTAAAGTTGTTGAAGAACATGTTGAACTCATTGGCTCACTCTACATCACCAGCCATGGCAATGTAACTCTTGTTTACATTCTGTAATGGTTTTCATGCCCCTCCATACCTTCCTCATGCCATTCTTCTTTAACTTCTCTTTTACCTTCTTCCTGTAGGACTCCTTGGCCTGTCACAAGTGGACTTTGAGCTCATTCTGGATGCTGCTAAGCTCCTCCTGGTTGTTGTCTTTGAAGGTCCTCTTCTTGTTGTTCAGAAGGTCTTTGACACTGCTGGTTATCCATGGCTTGTTGTTGGCAAAGCAATACACAGTTTTCACAGAAACAACAGTGTCCATTCAAAAGTTCATGTAGTTCATCATGCAGTGTGTTATACCCTCAGTGTCCTCCCCATATACATTTCAATTTATGGTTTAAAAACAGTACCTAAAAGCTGCTTTGGCAGCAGGAGACCAGTAGTTGGAGGTTGTCTAAAAACCCAAGTAGAGAAGATCAATTGTCCTGTTTATTCTGGCAGGACAGTCCACATACTGGTAAAAAGTACTGATCACCAAGCCCAGTGTGATGTGGTTAAAATCCAGAGAGATAGCTATAAAGGCTTTGAGGGTTTGAAGTCTTGCAATGATCGTGTGTATGACCTCACATGCGGTCTTGGTATCTGCACCGCAAGGAATGTAAATACAAATTGCAATAGTGTGAGAGAGCTCTCTGGGCATGTAATAGGGTCAAAGACTCACCACTAGCAGTTCAATGTCCGAACAGCAGTCACATGTCCTGGATTAAAACTATATGATGTTAACAAAGTCCTCTGCCATTATTCTTACCACTCAGTGTGGTGTCCCTGTCTGCTCTCACAGTGGTAAACCAAGAATGTCCAAGTTAGCATTGGGAATGCTGCCAGTTAGACATGTTTCTGTAAAACATAAAAGACTGCTTTCCTAGTGCAGCCACTGATTACAAACCATCCAGTTTGTCCATCTTATTGGTCAGAAAGTTTACATTCCTCATCATCACCGATGGAATAGGTGGTTTAAATAACCAGTCCTTTTCCTTGCACTTAGCCTTTAACTTAACACCAGCCTAACAGCCTCGATAGGATCTTCACAGCTCTCCCAGGATGAGATTGTTACTCCTGCACATCTCTTAGTTCTTAGCACGAGCAATTATTCTCTTGTGTAAACAAAGTTACTTCTGCTCACGAACTCGACCACAGAATCTGTATCCATAATATAACAAAACAATTACTAAACTAAACTAGTTATAAAACACTTGTAGAAGGGGGAAATGTAGAAAAGAAAGAAAAAGAAGGGGGAAATGTAGAAAAGAAAGAAAAAGGGGAAAATGCACAAAACCATGGAGACACTGGAAAGGCAGCATCATGGCTCCTTTTTGGGAAAAGAATGTTTTAGGAAATTTTTATTTTCTCCTAGGCTTGCATAGATAAACTTGAAATTATATTGGAATTATGAATTGCATAACAAACACCCTGAGTCTGAAGAAAAATATGAAAAGTAGCATTGTAATTTACATTTACTACTGTTTCACTAATTAAGTAGATTATTGTGCACTTGTAAAACATTATGTACATTTTTTAGAGTGATTATTTGCTAAATTTTTAAAGTATTATTGTTACTACATAAAAAGAGGCTGTTTTGTGAAGCTGGCACAATTATAGGTATTGCCAGATTGCTGTGTGGTTTTCACCAATTTTACTTACTCCACATTGGAGCATTGAAAACCAGGTAAGTCCATACACATGCACTGTACAAATGTTTGTCATTTCAAAAACAGAAAAAAAATACTTCAATTTAATGATTGTTGATTTCATTAATCTGCCTTTAATGCTATGTATACACTGGCTTTTTGAGCAATTAAAAAAACTTTGCAGACATTATTTAGAAATGTATTTTCATGAAGAAATCATGTCTGGTTCTGCAAGTTCCAATAAAATTATCTAATTATCTAATAAAACTAATGAATATTTTATTTTATTTTCACTCTTTGTACTAAAAAATCCTGTGTTAATAACTAAATTTCCCATGTTACCTTCTTTTGAAGGCTGACCGAATATCAAGACCTCCCGAGTCAGGAGCATCTGTAGACACAGTTTTATAAACACTTAAAATATATAATAATTTATTAGCACTTAACTTTCTTTTATTATATATTACAGACCTATATAATGGAGACTAACCTTTCACCTCAAGGTCAAATGAACAGCTATCAAACTGATCTTTACAGGTGACCTCACATCTGTAATTTCCACCATAGTTTTCCTTTGCCTTAATGATGCGCATCTCAAATGTATAAATCTGCAGTGCAAGAGTTTTTCAAAAGTGCTCAGTATAAGTAGAATAATCCTCTTGTGATAATAAAAGCATATGTATTACCTTGGAGTTACGGTCAAATGTCTCCTTCAGCTGTAAGTGTTTTCCTGTCTTGCTTGCAAGATCCATCCATTTTCCCTTGAACCATTTA
>JANDJT010095443.1:0-11635 GCA_024331685.1 Stegophilus panzeri
AACAAACACTTTTTAAAAAAAAAAAACAAGTAAAAAACCATTTTGGACATGCTAAAAGAATTTAAACTATAAATATGGACAGGACAGTAAGAGCAGTAAAAAATTAACTCAGGATTGTTAAAACATTCCACTACATTTTATTATACAAATGGAAGTTATCTCCCAAGTTATCAAAGTTATCTGAGTGTAATTTTTATACAAAGAATCTTCAAAAGATTTCTGCATTTTGATACTTTGGTTGGAAACAGTGAGAGCAGCATCTACTTTATAGTCATCACTTTTTAAACCCAGATAAAAAGGATAGTCACATCAAGAAAGGCATCTGGTGTACAACCATGCCCAAGCTATAATGTAGACCCTGATATGATGTGGAGTAGCAGCAGCTGAAAAAAACACTACTGTACTACTAATAAGAAAGCAGAAGAATGTAGTTTTTTTTTACTCATTTACACCCCAAGGGCAATTAGTGGAGCTAGTGCCTAATTTGTTAATTCCTTAAAATGTTAAATCTAAATGACCTACAAGAAGGAGTGCTTATGCCAAAAAGATTAATTTACTGGCTGGTGCTTGCAAAAGGCATGAAACATTGAAATAAGTGTGTGACTCTTCATACACAAATCTGATCCACATATGAAATTGACTTATGTATGAGTTGGCTGTTGACTTATGAGTTGGCTGTTGCACAAGTCAGAAAGCGAGTGCATTGGTCAGCATCAGTCAAGACTGGTTGACCATATAAGCAATAGGGGCAAATGCTTATGTACAATTGCAAGTACTATAGCATAAAATCAGAAACAAAACAAAATTCACCATATATTCACAATATATTAAAATTAGTTACAATTATTATTACATTTTAAAATGAAAAAGCTAACATAGATTCAAATGTAAAGTGATGGTCATTTATTATAATTAAAAATTTCATTAAATAGATTCCCTTTTGTTTATACATATTTTATTTAGTTTTGCTTATAGTTATTTTATATTATGCATGTAGATTATGTATAAAGTTATTTTGTGCATTTATTCTTCTTATTGTTATTTTTCTTATTATTAATATTTATCCACTCATTAACAGGGTGTTTTATGGTAAGTTTACTTATATTGTAGTACAGATTTTTTGTGTTTATTTTTAATTTGATAAGCATGTAAACTGTGTGACTTGTTATAAATTAAAGACAATAGTTAAAATGCTATTTGATTTCTTTAATAAGCACATGTCAATTACAGATAAAGAGGGGCATGATATAACATATTACCTAGTGTGCCACAATGAATAGGGCCAATTTTGGCATAAGTAGAAAATGTGATAACAGCTTTTAAAATAAATTTAACAGAAGTATTTACCAGTGATTTTTAAAATGCATGTCTAAAAAGGATACACAGTAAATACTCTTACCTTTCTATTTTAATTTTTTTATGTGTTTTTGCAATTTTTGTTATTTTCGCTTTTTCTTTCATTTTTGTTGGCATTCTATTGTCCATGACTACACGAGCACAAAGTTTTGAGTAATCAAGGCACACAGCCCTTAGGAGCCATCTAAGACCTCGCAGAGTTTTCCTGTCTGACCAGCGTCGGGAATCCATTAAGGCAGAGCATGGTTCCTTTATAAAACACAAATTGTATTATCAGTGGTTAAAAAAGCACAAGCATAACCCAACAGATATGATTAACTTTAGATTTGGTACGCACAATATGACACAGACTTTGGCTCTGATTGACGAGCTTCTCTAGTGACAAAATTTCAACTAGTTCACTTCCCAGCAAGGCATTCATCTTGTCCTGTTTATTAGCCATTCTGTAAGCAAAAACAGACCATTTATGATTCATTCATGCTGAGTAAAAATGCCATAACCTGATACATTTAAACCAATAACATATTAATGGGAGTGTGAAAAAGTAACTTCCCATTTTGCTAGGCAGCAGTGTTGCTAACAAATATGGAACTTGAGCTAAGTCCAAGATGGAACTTGGACTTAGCTCACTCTTTTTTGTATTTTAGATATTTTATTGATCCTGAAGGAAATTTGTTTCTTTGCATATCCCAACCTGTTTGTAGATTGGGGTCAGAGTGCAGACTCAGCCATTACACAGCACCCCTGGAGCTAACAGGGTTAAAGGTCTTGCTCAAGAACCCAACAGCAACAGTGCAGTAAAACCTGGATTCGAACCCCAGACCTTGTGGTCCAGAGCCTAAAGCTCTACCCACTAAGCTTACACTGTCTCTAAGTTTTTCCTCAGCCCTTCAAAGCCAAAACCAAGTACAAAACTTGATCTTAGCCAAAAGGCAGAGAAGTTTTAATTGCTTTAATTTACACACAGCATTAGGTCAAAGCTACTGATAAATATAAGTAAAAGTAAATGAAAAGTCACTTTCTCACTAATTGTTAATTTGCTAACCACCCTCATAATTAGCTAATATTTGCAGCAAACAAAACTGCTTTGGGTAAACTGGATGGAATATTAATTTGTAAGGTCCCTAGCACATAAAGTGAAGGAGCAAAAAGAGCAGGGCATGGCTCTCCAAATGAAAATCAAAAGTTGCAGAAATCCATTAAAGAAGGAACGTGTGGTGATGCGCACACATCAGTGAGCATGTGTGTGTGTGTGTGTGTGTGTGTGTGTGTGTGTGTGTCAGACAAGACACAAGAGCTTACAGCTAATAAGTTACGTAAAATTTATAAAAATAAGGAAAATAATTTGAATTAACCTGATGTAGAAGTAAAAGGTGTGTGTGTGTGTGTGTATGTAAAACATTGCCTTTTTTGTATTTTTGGTTTTGGTTTGTTATGTACTGCAAGCATCTGTACATCTGTATAACCAAAAGCCTGATTCTGAGCCTTGGCTGATCATGAACCAGGTGTTAGTTTACCATTGTTTCTTTCTTAGATGACTGGTAGATATTGATTACTGCATACTGAAAATTGGCCCTTTGGTCAATTTAGTCAAACTCCTACAATTGCTCCAATTGCTTAATATATGTGACCCATTGTTAGGTGTCCCGATGAGTAGTCACTAATTTAACAAAATAATCAAGTTTACACAATAATCATGTTGAATATTTAAAATATGAAGAAGACATAGCTCTGGATAAGGGCGTCTGCTAAATGCCTAGATGTAGATGTACATCAAACCTAAATTTAAACAAATTACCATCAGTATAAATATATCTTACATTAACAGGGGTTTTCCCGCAACTTTGGGCTGTCTTAGCATGTCAGTCAGAAGATCTTTGACCTCTTTTATTCTGTGTCTGTCACTGGAGTCCACGACAAAGATTATCCCATGAGCATCTCTATAATATTCTCTCCATCCTTTACGAGCTTCAGGACTTCCACTGACATCCAGCAGGTTTACTAAAATGTTTTCAATCAGTAACTCATTGTGGACACATCCCTGAGTAGGAATCACTTCTTCAAATGATGCTTAAAATAAAGTAAGATTTTAAATCATAAGTTGCTTATTATTTTATCAACATTTTACCTGTATGGGTTGTAACACTTACTGCGCAACATTCCTCTCACACAAGAAGTCTTTCCAGCCTTGTCAAGTCCAACCACAAGTACTGTAATGTTTCTAAAAATACACAAAGTGCACATTGCCATTTTCTTAGGTATTATTTTCTATTTATTTAATTGGGGATTACTAATAAAAATATAATAAAATGTATTTTAATTATCTTTGGCATCTTTAGTTAATTCAAATATGATACAATATTGTTATATCTCTTTAAAGTTACTGCTAACTTCTGCTTACTTTGAGTTCTGTTTTCTCATAATTAACCCTTTATTCTTGCAGTTGCTGTAGGACTATGTTGCCTCCCTACCTCAAAAAATTTTAAATATTAGACAACGCAAACACAAGTAAACACAAAAGGCACTTTATAAATAAAGGCCTTTATTACTACAAGGTGAAAAAGTGATCATCTCCCCCTTACAACATTAACCTTGGTTTATCTTTGGAAATCTGAGTTTAGTTTCCCTAGTCACACCTAAAGTTGATTACTGCTACACCTACCCGACAAAGTAAAGTAGATCTTAAATCATTAAAAGCTAGACATCAAGGTGCCATACAAAGAAATTAAGTAACAAACTAATTGAAATCTGTCAGTCTGAAAAGACTTTGAGACTCCATCAAACCACAGTGAGAGCCATTATCCACAAATAGCAAAAACATGGAACAGTGGAGAACCTAACCAGGAATGGCCAGCCAAACGAAAATACCCCAAAAGCACAGTGACACCTCATTCCAGAAGTCACAAAAGACCCCACAAAATACTGGACAAAATAGTGTACATGGTAGAATTTCAAGACAAAAACCACTGTTGAACAACAAGAACAAAATATTTTTCCAGAAAAATCTCAGTTTTTTCAGAAAAAATCTTGATGATCCCCAAGATTTTGGGGGATTTGGTTAAATACTCTGTGGACTGATGATACAAGGTGTTTGTCCTAGTACATCTGGTATAGAATTAACACAGCATTTCAGAATATAAACATTATACTAACAGGAAAATATGGTGATGGTAATGTGACAGTCTGGCTTATTTTTCCTCTTTAGGACCTGGAAGAATTGCTATGATAAATGGAACCATGAATTCTGCTGTGTACAAAAAATCCTGAAAGAAAATGTCTAGCCATCTGTTTCTAACATCAGGTTAAAGTACACTTGCATTCTAAAGCAGGACAATTATCCAAAACACACTGGCATATCAATCTCTGAATGACTAAAAAAACAAACCTACTGTCTTGGCCTTTATTTGACTAATATGCTGTGGCATCACCTTAAAAAGTAGATTCATGCTTAGAAACTACCAACAGTGGCTGAATAACAACAATTCTGCAAAAATGAATTGGCTAAAATTCCTTATTGCCAGTTATTGCAAATGCTTGTTTGTAGTTGCTGTAGCTAAGAGTAGCCCAGCTAGTTATTAGATTTAGGAGCAAATACTTTTTTTAAACATGGCCCTTTAGACTTGGATTTCTTTATTTCATGGACCTTTTTTTCTGTTTACTTGTGGTGTCTTTATCTAATATTTCAATTTGTTTGGTAATCTGAAATGTTTAAGTTTGACAAACATGCAAAAACTATTAAATCAGAAAGGGGGAAAAAACTTTTCCATACAATCACTAACATAATTGTATTTCCTATTTTCTACCCATAACTAACTTTGTCCGTGCTATATCATAGTTAATTGAGCTAGCTTGGTTTATCCAGAACTCAGAAACCCAGATTTAGTGTTCAGGTTAATGACTCGGGACTATGTTTCCTGGAAATTAACTCAAATAGGATGATCATTCGCAGACTTTGTTGAGTTTCAGATTTTGGCAACTGAATGAAGGTGGGACAAGCAGGGTTTGTTCACCAATTCATTGTGATCTAAACAAGATGGTCAAAGATAAGCTGATGACTTTGGAAGTTTTTACTGGTCCATTTATTCACTGTTCTAAATGTTTCTTTAAAGATGTTACTATAAATGTTCTCCCTTTCTCCATTTGGATGACAACTTTGATACTTTTTGAGACTGTCAGTTCACATGAATAATACATATCCAGAGGTGAAGACTTTGAAGTAAGGCCTATAATTCTAAAGTGAGAGAGGTAGTCAGGAGTAGTGTACTGTATATGTATGATAAGTTTGATTATTTGGATATCACAGCAGAAAAACATACACTGAATACCAGATCTGCCTTATCAATACTTAGATCTGACTTACCTTGTGGGTTGTCGAAGTTTAGATACCCAGTTACAACAGTTGCTCATAAGACTGAACATGCTGAGCTGAGGAGGAGTACACCATCTTCTTATATCAAACCTAAACAAATATTCAGGTTACGCCAACTTATAAGAGACATGTTAAATAAGAAATAAGTGTCTCACAGTAACATTTATTATTTTGCAAAGTCAATTACATAAATTTAAAATGAAAGATTATATTGAATGGTTCAATGGCATATATCCTTGTTTTGTGATATAGCATACGGGCAACAAAAATTTGATTGGATCTGTAATTTTGCTAAAGTTTTCTTAAAACCTCTATGTTAGGATAAAGGTTTTGCACCTATTTGATATCCTGAGGGGCCTAAATGGCAACTTCAAAATAAAATGCAAACACTCAATGCTGACTTGCTGCCTTTTGCTTAAAATAGGCTGTTTTAATAACATGGAAACACTATCTTTCTATGGCTATTTACAAATTTAGAGTTTACTGAAAGAGACACCAAATTCAAGGAAATAGAAACAATCTAGCAAAGGCTGAATTTAAAATGTTCTAAATAATAAGGTGTTTCTTCCAATTGTGATGACCATTCCTTGTCCATTAGAATTTGAAAAATGAATTAAAGTTACTTTATATCATGGTATGGTTGGTCTGAGTATTTTATAAACTGCTAATATATTGACATTGCTTTGCAAACAAATATATCAGTTTAAGATGATATAAAGGCAAAGTAACTCAAATAATCACTTGTTACAACCAAGAAATGCAGAAGCATTTCTTTGAGCACACATGTCAAATCATGAAGCTACAGCAACAGAAGAGCAGACTTTTACTAATGAGATGTACTTAATGAAATAGGCTATGAGTTTCAATATTGCTTACATAAGGAGATCTCAATACATCAATTGTGTAGTAAAGATTTCTTAATTATGCCCTGTTTAAAACAAATCAATATCATTATTATTATTATTGTTATTATTTAAGATATTTTATTGATTCCGAATGAAATGTAAGGATAGTTTCTTCACAGATCCTTGTATAACTTGTATAATGGTTGTGGGGGGTCAGAGCACTGGGTCAACTATCACATTTTGTCCCTAGAGTTGACAGGGTTACTTACAGGTGTTGCTTAAAGACCGAACAGTGACTGTATAGTAGAGCCTAGATTTGAACCCCCAACCTTCTGGTTGATAGCCCAAAGCTCTACTTACTAAGCTACATAGTCCCCAATATAATTGTCATGAACAATATCTAGAGGCTGTTTCATTCATAAAAGGCTGACAGATGAATTAATAACCTTGTCCACTTGTAGGCAACCTTTGGCATGGATGCCAGCGTTGCCATCATCAGAGGCAGATCCACCTAGAACTCTAATTTAATTGGAGTCAAAGGAAAAGTATCCCATGTTTCATTTCAAGGTGTTGTGTACATAATAAGTCAAGTTTTTCCAAGTGGCACATGGAACAGTGATGATATGTCCATGGATGTGAAATGTGAAAGACATGGGAATTAATTGTTTAGAAATGCATCTTTTTGACTATGCAACAAAATAAGGTATAATTTCATATTATTGTTTTTTGTATCTGTGTAAGTGTAATTTTGTACTCATTCCTGTTGTAGTCCAGCAAAACACTGCAAGATTATCACTCTTCCCTGTTTGACTGGATTACAGAGGATGTCTTTGGCTCTGTCCCTGAACACATGTCCAGTCAGTCGCAAGAAACTCCTGGTGAAATCCCAACCAATAAGGTTCATCAAACAAAGTGTCACTTAAGTCTGCAAGATTCCGAGACAGCTTATTTTTTGGTAAAACTATTACATTTGCATAAATACTAAAAAAAAACAAAAAACTGCTTTTGTATTCAGTGACTGTTAATCTCTTATAGAACATTAAAGATCATCTGCTTAAAGGTTCTTTAATCTCTAAGCTAGATGCAAAGCATGAACTACTAAAAGTTGCCATACAGAAAGGTAAAACCGGATTTAAATAATCATATAACAAACATAAGTTAAAATATAAATAATGCATTACCAAATAAATAAACAAATCCATCATTTAATAAATACTAAATTGTCTTTTTTAAATTTCTGCTTTATTCAGCCGGGACTGTCAATGATCAACAAAGGTAAGAACCAACTATATTCAGAATAAGCATAACATAACTTTTACATTTTTAGCATTGAGCAGATGCTTTTTATCCACAATAAGTTACACTTATGAATGAGCTAGGTTATCATAATTATCCCAACAATGTTCGACAGGTTGAAGGTTAATGCAACTATGTGTACGACTTATTCATAAGTATTGCATTTATTATATGACAGCATTTAATCGTCCTTCATGACCTGTATAATAATTTTGTGAAATTTATTGCAGCATGAGGCATACAAAGAGGTTTTTTCATCATCAAAAGAGTCAAACCAGTGCTCAGAGTGACTATAAGTCATTTTCTGGAGACATGCTTTCCTACATCCAGGTATTTCTCTCTTTTTCCAGGCTTTTAATAAAACTATTGACATATAATTTAAAAACATTTTTAGGCATCTGGAAATCCAATCCCATTGGTGGTGGAGAGCTGCATCAGATTCATTAACTTACAAGGTAATTTATTGTATATAAACATTTTTGTTTTAGTTTTATTTGTAACAGCTGGAGATTTGGGGTTGACTGTTAACTTGATAAGTAATCTAATTGGATCTGTTGTTTTACATGCACTGAATAGTCTGAATAGAGGTGTGACACAAGCCATGAATTTTAAGTGGGTTTAAAAATCAGTCAAACGTGATAAAATTGCAACTACAGAGAGAATCAGTTATAATTAATATATTAAATCAGATCCTTCCACCACCCCCTTTACATTCAATTTAATATATCCAGGACTGTTAAATTAGATCCTGATACTACCCCCCCCCCCTTATATCCGATTTAACCTATCCAGGACTATTAAATTAGATTCTGATATGATTCAACTACCCCTTTATATCTGTTTTAACATATTCAGGGCTATTAAGTCAGATCCTGATAAGATTCCACCACCCATTCACATATTATTTAACATATCCAGTATTTTTAAATCAGGTCCTGATTGGATCAACCCATTATATCTGATTTAAAATCTCCCAGACTTTTAAATCAGGTCCTGATTAGATTCCACCACCCCTTTACATCCACTTTATTATATCTAGGACCATTAGATAGATCCTGATAGGACTCCACCCCTCCTCCCCTTATATCCAATTTAACCTATCAAGATCTATTAAATCAGATTCTGCTAAGATTCTGATATGGTTTAACATATCCAGGACCATTAAATCAGACCCTGATAGGATTCCAACCCCCCTTACATCTGATTTAATCTATTAAGATTCATTAAATCAGATCCTGCTTAAGATTCCACCACCCCTTTACATCTGATTTAACATATCCAGGACTGTTAAATCAGACCATGATAGGGATGGTGTAGCTTAGTGGGTAGAGCTTTGGGTTCTTGACTACAACTGGTAATCAAATCCAGGTTCTACTGCATGGCCACTGTTGGTTCCTTAAGCAAGGCCCTTAACCCTATCAGCACCAGGACCAGGAGCGCCTTGTGATGGCTGACCATGCGCTCTGACCCCAACCTACGTACAAATTTCCTTCGGAATCAATAAAGTATTTTAAATCCAAATAAAAAAATTCCACCACCTCTTTTACTGATTTACATCTGATTTAATATATCTAGGACCGTCAAATCAGATCCTGAAGTGATTCCACCATTCCATTTACAGCACATTTAATATATCCAGAAACACTAAATAATATCTTGATAGGATTTCACCACTCCCTTTACATTGGATTTAATATGTCCAGGCCCATTAATAAGGTCCTGATAGGATTCCACTACCTCTTTATAAGTTTTATTTATAAATCTGATATCAATGTGATTTTATCTGACAGTTTAAATGTAGCCAGTATAAGATTTGTGATCAGCATTGCTTTGGGTGACATTACTGTTTACCCAGATATGTGTGCACATCTGGTTGGGAAGCTCTGTGGTGAATAACTATATTTTATATTGTTTTTAAGTTAAATTTTATTCAAATGTTCTGGTTAATAAAAATAAGAAATGGTAAATTTGGATGGAAAAACAAACAGATTTCGTTTTTTTGGAAACCAAACTTTTACTTTCTTTTTTCTTTCTGCTTCTTGTTCTTTTATCAAGGCCTGCACCATGAAGGCATCTTTCGAATATCGGGTTCTCAGGTTGAAGTCAATCGACTCAGAGACATATTTGATAAAGGCATGTGGGTTTATAGCTTTTCTGATTAGTATTTATTTAACTGCAGGTGGATTGATGCACAGTTTTACTTTTATTTTACATCATATCACCCATTCATGCACATCTGGGGGTATAGCTCAGTGGTAGAGAATTTGCCTACAGATCAAAAAGTCTCAACGTTGGGTGCCCCCTATTCAGCCATTTTGGGACAGTGTAGCTTAGTGAGTAGAGCTTTGGGCTCTCAACCACAAAGTTGGGGGTTCAAATCCAGGTCCTCCACACAGTCACTGTTAAGTCCTTGATCAAGACCCTTAACCCTGTCAGCTCCAGGGGCGTTGTGGGATGGCTGACCCTGTGCTCTAACCCCAACCTACATACAGTTCAGGTACTGAACACCAATAAGCTGACAAAATTTAAATGATGCCTCATAACCATGCTGAATTCCTCAAAACTATTCACAGCCTTCTGTTTGTCCCCCTGCTCTGGGCTGAGTACATATATGTGAGCATAGTTCCAAAGCAGCTCATTGAGTTGCTTTTACAACACCACCATACCAACGCTCTGGCAGATAATCTTCTTTGAAATCTCTTTGTGACTATTTTGGACTATGAAAATCTAAATGCTATCTCCCCCACAAACATAGGGGTTAGGGAATAAACATCCAATTCTATTATGGCTAAGTTGCCTCCTTCATTGTTCTTGAATGAGAAATAATGGAGCTGCATACTGTCCCCTACTGTACAACAGTCACAATACATCTAACAGTGCATTACAAACAGCTCCATAAACATACTTTTTTACATTTAATCAGTAAATGAATATCTACTGGGCCCCAAAGTGCAAATTAGGGATGGTGTAGCTCAGTAGGTAGAGCTCTGAGCTATCAATCAGAAGATGGGGGTACAAGATCTACCACTGTCACTGTTAAGCAGGACCTTAAGCAAGACCCTTAACCCTGTTAGCTTCAATGGTGTAGTGTAATGTCTGACTCTGTGCTCTGATCTTCCATGACCTCCATACTGGTTGGATATGCAAAGAAACAAATTTCCCTCAGGATCAATAAAGTATCTAAAATGTAAAAGAATGTTAAAAAAATTGTTTAACATTGTGGTTATAAAAGTGGATAGAATATAGTATAAAAGGCCCTTTATTTATCATGGTTTCTTTGCAAAATTATGAAAGATGGGATCAGAATACAGGGTCAGCTATCATTGTCTTATTCAAGAACTCCAATTGTAATTGACTGTCCAAAGCTTCACCCACTAATTTACACCGCTCTTAACAGTATGTAAGTAGCAGTATAGATTTGTATAGAAAACAGACTTAAAGTCAGTTCAGCTTTCTGAATCAATGTGTGCAGGAGAAGATCCTCTGGAAGATGAAGTGTGTGATATGGATTCAGTTGCTTGTGTACTTAAACTCTATTTCAGAGGAATGGAAAACCCTCTTTTTCCCAAGGACAGTTTTGACAAACTGATGGAATGTGAACGTAAGAGGACTTTTTTTCTCTTTCTTAAATAGGCAATTGGGGTACATGATTTGATATAGAATTGGGTTTGGAACTACTCCATTCTAAAATTTCACTGGGGATCAATATCTGTCTGTCTGTCTATCTATCTATCTTTCTTTCTGTCTGCCTGCCTGCCTCTCTGTCTGT
>JANDJT010095544.1:0-11630 GCA_024331685.1 Stegophilus panzeri
CCATCAAAAATGAACAGAACCTTTTCCAAACTGGACATTTCTGTTTCTTTTGTTTCATTAAAACAGACATGAAGGAGCTCCATCAGACTCAGTTTCTGGTCCTTCATCAGATTCAGCTCTCTGAAAGGAAGTGGAAATATGAGGTGGACGTCCTGATTTGCTTTCCCTTCAGCCCAGTCCAGAATGAACTTCTGCACAGAGACTGTTTTTCCGATGCCAGCGACTCCCTTTGTCAGCACAGTTCTGATGGGTTCATCTTGTTCAGATAAGGGCTTAAAGATGTCATTGCATTTGATTGTTGTGTCTTCTGTTGATCTTCTCCTGGATGCTGCCTCAATCTGTCTCACCTCATGTTCTTTATTGACTTCTCCACTGTCTCCCTCTGTGATGTAGAGCTCTGTGTAGATCTCATTCAGGAGTGTTTGGTTTCCCAGGTTTATTATCACTCCATTCAAACACTCAAACTTCTTCATCAGATTTAATTTGAACTTTATCTGGAATTCATTCACAGCAGCAGATTCTGGGTCGTGTCTGTGAGATGGTGAAGTAGGAAGATGTGGTGAGACATGGGTCCAGCTATTTTCTATAATCTAATCACTCTGTAGTTAATAATAGCAGAGAGGTTTATAATACCAGTGTGTCAGTATCACAGTCATGTTGTTGGTTTTGATCTTACCCTGTATCTGTGCTGATGTTCTTTTCTATTCTGTCTCCTGCTCTCTGTAGAACACTGTGAACAAAAACTGTAGCTGTTAAAGAAGATAACTTCAATCACTTACACACTATAGTCTAAACCTTTACCTTAATTTTGCTACAGTAATTATTTTTGAGTGCATTAACATTCAGAAAACACAGTGTTAATCTGGCCCTGTTTTAATTCTAGATTCTAGATTATTTCCTGTATGGACCTTAAGGGTGTAATAAATCACTTTGAATGAACATGTAATGTGTTCTAAACAGAGACAAATACACAATTTTGTAAGAAATTTTGCCAGAAAGTATAACAGGTATAAAATCCCCAACTATGGCCAAGATAATATCACAGTCTGGATGTGACGCCAGTCCAACAGACATGGGGGCAATTTATGTTAGCCAATCCATGTAGTGGCATGTGTTTGGGAATGTGGGAAAAGTGGGGGAATGGGGGGCAGTGCTCACTAGATAATGGTATATTCAGGGATCTGAGATAACTAGCTGTGATGGTGTGATTGTGATGGATTTAGGGTTGCCACATTCTACTAGGAAAAAACAGGGGGCACTTACTTCTTCCACCCCAACCCCACACTGCCCTTTTCTGGCAAGTTACCTCAAAAACAAGTGGTTGAATCTTGAAACAGCAAGGTCAAATGTTTAAAATATTTTTCTTCAGTAGCTTCCTGCCTGTTTAACATATATTTTAAAGGTATTTCATGAATACAAATTAGTAACAAGGAGGACTAGACTTCTTGGCGGCTTTTTATTAGAGGCGTCCCTGTCCATGACATTGAAGTTGAGTTATACATGTTAAACTGTTAAAATGTTGCTGTTGTAAACCATTTTCCTGCTTCTGTAGTTAGACAAATGTGTTATTTGAACAATATCTAGACTCAGAGAAGAATGATGATTTGACATTCTATAGATTATTGAATTATAAATCCTTTTGTAAGCTGAACAAAGTTAGATAGATAAATGTCCATTATAGGCGACTACTCAGTAAGAACATGACTGCTGTAAAGCTACACAGGTTTGTTCAAGCAATAAAAAATTAGGCATGTTAGTTAACGAGCAAGCTAAGCCTGTTAAATTCTTAGCACAACAATTTTTTTTTATAGTTAGCTGCTTTGCTTAGATGAAATGTGTGCTGCAACGACGAAACAACTCGGACCAGAATTATTCCTCCAAACTGCCTGTCAAAACAGCCATCGTCTGTTGGCTTGGAGAGTTTGATAGTATTCACAATGTGAGATTTTAGACAAAAGATTCTGGCATTTAAAATCACTAAAGTCCTGCTATTTCTTGTTTGTAACTCAAGTTTCCACAAGTTATTACAATTCCACTGTGTTTTGTTTCCAGGAATGTACGTCAGAGGGAGACATCAGACTGACGCGTCTCACTCAGAGGTCCAGATTGGTTGATCACAGTAGGGATTCCCAATGGTTTAATTATGTATTGGTGTATTGCAAAATCATGAATTCTGTTAAAATGCAGACAGTAAGCAATACAGTCCCATACAACAGAATACTATATACACCATGATATATAATATAATAAATTCTAGTTTTATGCCAGAATTTCCCTTTAATTGTGACATTAGCAGTGACATTAACAGTGAGAAGAGGTTACCTGTGTAGAAGTGAGGAGTCTCCATCTTTAAAGTTCACAGGAATATTCATAGACTGATCACTCTTCATGGAGATACAGCTGGGTGTTGGTGATTCTGATCTCTTTCCCTGGAGTTTACTGCACAACATTATAGACAGTCCTTTAGTAAGTTATATACACTTTACAGTTTTAACTACACTCTAAAAATAATTCAGTGGCTTTGTAAATATCACAGTAATAAAAAGCTTTACTACCTTAATAAAATTTCTGACTATCACTTAAGTGATTTAGTTGGACATACCAATATATAGAGTTGGGGTAGTCGATCCCAGACTCGGACTCGAATCCAATTATGAAAAAACTTGGACTTGTCACGCACTTCAGTAAATTTGACACGGACTCTGACATTTTGGACTCGGAAATTTTTCAGAGTACAGTCGAGTCCGCGTCACGTGTAACACAGGGGCGTAACCTGGCCTGGGCATTGGGGGCCGTAGCCCAGAATAATTCTCCACTTGTTTGTCACTACGTAACTGAACGTCAGTAAAAGAAGACTGCCTGTAATTTTGTATCTTCAGTGAACGGAGGTGAGACCAATCAGACAGGGTTTACAGGAAAATACGTGGAAATACTTGTGTCCTGTTGGCTGACAGCTCTCAATTCTGCCAAATGCTAGCTCACAGTCAGTGTGAGGAAAAATGGATATACACCGATTTTTTAAAAACCAGTAAATAGGTTGAAACTGAAACAGTAACATCCTCTAATGATGAGCAGGAAAACAAGGTGTGTAAATGTCTATGAGTTTGTGTATATGTTCACATGTATATGCAGAGCATAAGGACAGATAACGCACTTTGCATGGCACTGTAGCAGCTAAACCCATACAGTGATAGCTTAGTCGTGCATCCCACTGGCGAGCGACACCAAACTACCCTAGTCTTGTGTTACACTGCCAAAAAGTTTGACATTTTATCGGCCTGGTAGTCCTGCAAACAGTGATGACACCCGAGACATGTTTTATGATAAATCCAACTTTTTGTCCAATGTTCACATTTTTTAAGCAATTATCCCTCATATGCAAGAAAAAAAAATGCATGCAAACAGGCTATTTAGAAGTATGTTTTAAAAAGTTTTTTTTTGATGGAGAACAATCTGGGTTCAACCCCAGATGATTAACAGGTTCAGCTAATGCCCCTGGTGTAACATGAAAAGAAAAAGAAAAAATAAATAACAACATAAAGTTAAGATATCAAGAAATGAATTAATCTCCCTGCCTGACCAGGGGCTTTCTGTGCCACACACTTGAAACGTGCACACAGAAAGCCGCCTCATCGTGCGAGTACCAAAGTGAGTTGGTGCTCTTTAAGCTTATTACACTTGGGCGGTCAAATAAATACACACACACACATCATGTCAAAATGCAGGTCTGTCCGAGTATTCATGCAAACACAGTCGGTTTTGTCTTAAGTATATGTAAACAGTTGGGGAAAAAATTGGAGGTGTGTCCGTACAGTATATTAGATCTGTGCATTAGGTCTTAAAGTAACAGCAGTCTAATAAACTTGTTGCTCTCTGTCATTAATGTTAATCAAACAACAAAAGACAAAGAGAAGATCACACACTCATTTGAATAACTCCAGTAAATTTAATAAGAATCACTGTATATGTCATACAGTCAAGTCTATTTTATTTTACATTTAATTGCTTTATTCAATCTCCGTAGTATTTCTTACTTGAATATTACTGATAGACCTACCTGAGAAAACGTATCTTTATCGTGAAATAAGATTGTAGTCATATCACCCACCCCTAAACATTAGCATTTGGTGATTCCAGTCCATAAAATGTGAAATGTACTTCTTAATATAGTAAATATCATAAACCCTGCTGATAGGGATTTATTTTCATTTTAGGAATTAAAATGAAAAAAAGAAACAAGAACAGAGCTGTGTTCAGAAATGAGTTTGTTGACATTCATAGAGAGATTAAAAGCAGTAATAAAGCATGAAGCTTACTGTTATGACATGCTGCTAAATGGAACTACTCTGTACACTCACTCACTCGCTCACTCACTTGCACGCTCGCTCGCTCACTCACTCACTCACTCACTCACTCGCTCGCTCACTCACTCACTCGCTCGCTCACTCACTCGCTCACTCACTCACTCACTCACTCACTCACTCGCTCGCTCACTCGCTCGCTCACTCACTCTCTCTCTCACTCACTCACTCACTCACTCACTCGCTCTCTCTCTCTCGGCCTATATAACTGTGGGGGAGAGCCAAATAACTGAAATGTCAACTCGAACTCGGAGACACAATATAGTGTGATAGAATAACAAAACAGCTTTATTTGCATTTTCATACACTTGTAATATAATAAAAGTTCTACATATACCTCTATATCCCATTTTTTAATTTTTTTTTTTTTATATAATTTTTTGATAGGAAACTAGTCGAGGTGCTGATGACATGAAATAAAAACTTTAAACGGAAATGGCAAGATGTAATTGTAGTATTATTAGTTACATTTTTGATGCCATTGGTTTGTGAAGGTTAAAATATTAATTTAAACAGCTCAGTGTTGTGTTGTGTTTACAATTTCAAATCTTTTTTCATATGAATTATTTTCTGCACTTGGCCGGACTCGACTCGGACTTGAGTCCAATTCGTCACTTTTTGGACTCGGACTCTATTGGTTAATGACTTGGTATCGACTTGAACTCGACAAAGGTGGACTCGGACCCAACATTACCAATATAAATGCTTAAAAATCCAACAGTCTACAATTTACATCTATTATTTAAGTTTATTTCTCAAAAAGAAATTAGCATTTGACTAATAAATTATATTTTTAAGATATACTTAATGTTTTCGGTAAATTTCAATCAGAATATTTGAGAATGGAATAATTATACTGATCAGTTTCAAGAACTAGAATTATTACTCACTCCATATCAATATTCTTTATCTTTAACAAGAACGTATGAAATTGAGTAAGTTACATGTATAAATATCATGTCGTAGACACAATTAACATTCGGCAAAGAGAGTGAAATCTGCTTTTCTATCTGTGCAACATGTGGCAACAAGCAAGGAAACACAACAGTGAGAACCACCTGGAAGACTCTTTGCAAATCCTGGTAAGAAGCCAGCGAGAAAAGTTAATAAAATATTGACTGTGTCTTCGTGCATACACAACTATAGGTGTAATTTTCTGAATACTGTCTCAGACATGCTGTCATATCACAGATAGCAAAGAGACGTCGATTCGATGTCTATTGTTAAGTGTATAGGTCAGAATCAGTCATCAATTAATTTTCAATGTTGAATCAACATTCACTATTTGGTCGGTTCATCAGAGCGTGATCAGGTTGAAAATAAAACATCTATTCAACATCGAAACAAGGCTGAGTCTACAACATATAACGACGACCTATCACTGAATGTTAAAGGATTTCCACCTTTGTGAGCTTTTGTATTTAACCAGAGGGATTTGTAAATGCATGGATAAAACATACATGGTGCAGAATAACACCCTCAAAACAGATGCCAGACAAATATGTTGCGAACTGATGCACAAGTGTCATATCAGAGCAAACCAGTGACTACATTTCCCATACTGCACGGCGGCCTACAAACATGGCCGCCATGGACTGCAATTCCCAGAACACTCACACACACAGAACACTCAGACTCATTCTAATCACACACACCTGCATCCAATCTCACACACACACTCACAACCACAGTATATAAGAGACTATGGCTAACACTATGACGTTGTGAAGTATTATGTGAGTTTTCAGTATACCAAGCGTTTGTTCTCGGTTCATGTGTTATTGTTTTGATCTTGTTCTTGATTCTGGTTTTGCCTCATTTATGCCTGTTTGCTAATGGCCTGACCCATTGCCTGTTTGTTGACCACGCTATTGTCTGATGTTTTGGATTTGTCCGTCTGCCTCTCTCTAAATAAAAGCTCTTCTCTGCACTTGTGTCCATCGTAGTGTCCTTTCATTTATTACATGACGACAAGAAATAGACCACTTACGGAAAAAAAAAGAAGAAATATTTTGTCAGAACCTCCTGCGTTATGGGCCAAATTTTTAAGTTTTTTTTTGTCTTTAAAATAATGCTTCTAATTTTATTTTACTTTTAACTTTTAAGAAAATACATGCCAAGGTCAGTGGACTCACAAACTGCCATGTTAAAGGAATATTCCGAACTTTTGTTGGAGTTTATAGATCTCAGAGTTACAGTTATGGGAATACTTCAGTAACAATATGAGATATTTGTAATGACTCTTTTTGAATTGTATTATTTTTATTGCAGGTTTTCTGGGAGCTCATCAAGACATCAAGAACTTACAGATGCTGGCCTTAACCTGTCAGCCTGGACAGATGTCTATTCCAGTCCTATCTACACCACACCAGACTTCTCTCTGCATTGTATGGATAGCTGACTAGCACCAGGTTCTCTTCAGACTTAGATGGATGGAAACATAACAAAGGTGTGTGTGTGTGTGTGTGTAGCATTCAGACAGTGTAAAGTAATTTGTAAGACCACTAAGGTTAAAAGGCACTCAATAAGTGCAGACCATTTACCTTACTTTAGAAATAAATTTTAATTGCGAAGAGACAGTTTATCTACTATGATTCTCTGTGCTCTATTTTTAAAGGGTAACCTTTCTTTATAAAGAGCCTACTGTTTGAGGTGTAGTTTAAAAAATCCTGTCATCTACTGACATTAATGTTGTTCCACACTTGTATGCCTTCTTTTGTGAAACAACTGAAGACAAAAGTCATACAGTTTTCTTCAATTCAGCTCACTGTTTTTGTAGAATGGACAAAGACTACGTTTACATGGACAGCAATAATCTAATTACTGACCTTATTCTGAATAAGACAATATTGTGATTAAGGTGTTTACATGAGTCGCTTTTAGAATATTCCTTTCATGTTCCTGTTTTACACGTTATAGAACATGGATCGATTAACGGCACACGTCATTACGAGTCACGTCAATACTCCACATGACTTAATTTGATTTGTATTTACTTCGAGTATGACTTTAGTCGGATTAAGGTAATCAATAATCGCTGTTTACATGGTAGTTTCTTAATTAGAGTATTGTCTTAATTGGGTTAATATCTGATTATTGTTGTCCATGTAAACGTTCTGAGTGTTACATATGTCATTTGCAAAGTAAGCCAGTTTGAATTTAGACTCAATATCATGTGTTATACTTGTCAAATTTGACAAATGTTTGATTAAAATGTTAACGTGTGTACAGTTGCTTTATGTTTATCATTTGGTTTCATTAGATAATTTGACCTCAAGTAAAGTACTCCTGGAGTAAAGGATAAATACAGTTTAAAAAAGTATAACATTTATTTTGATAATAGTCCAGTATTAATTAAATTCAGTTAAAAAGATTTAGTAAATGTAGCACATTTATTTTGTTAAATAACAGTAACTTTCTGTTACATCTATGTAGGGATGGGCGATATCTTATCGTTTGCGATATACCGGTAGAAATTCTCCCCACGATAAGAATTAATCTTCCCGCTATAATAACGATAAAGCCTAGTTGATTACACATTTCTCTGTGCGACGGTGTGTGACCCATTTGCAGCTCACGTGCAGAGCGAAAACAAGTACGGCGGAAGGCGGTGGAGGAGTTTATCGCTAAATGAAGAGCTACCTCTACATTCTGGAACTGGTTTGGTTACAGAAAATCAGTTTTACTTTTAGATCAGTGGTTCTCAACACAGAGGGCAGAGATCGGAAGGGGGTGCAAATTGTTTTCAAGAAAGAAAAAAAACCACAGACAGAGTATCATTTGGGTACTCTGTGTATTTTACTGCTTTCCAAATAGAATGTGCATAAATGAAAAACCCTGCGTTCCCTCTCCCTCTGTATTTTCTTTTTGCTGGGGAGAGGCAGAGCTTAGCCTAGCTGTCAGTGCAGACCAGTGTTGCCAACTTAGCCACTTCAGACCCCTTTAGCGACTAAGAAGATTTTTATTTTTATTTTTTGGCAAAAAAAAGCACCTAGTGACAAATCTAGCGACTTTTTGGACAAACCTTAGAAACTTTCCAAATGTGGCCAATACTGTCCTGCAAGTGTGAGGTCTTGCTTTCCCGCTGCACTCTCACCTCTCTCTGCGTCTGCTCTGTTCAGTGAGGGGCTGAGAGCCGGAGCAGCACATCCCGGTGATCGCACAGCAGCTGACACAGACGTGAATGTAAAAAGAAGCAAGCGCACGTGTCCCACTGATTGATTTAACAATGTCATGGATCACGAGATGCGACCTTCATCCCAATTTGCATAATTCGTATGCGAATGTTTTTAGAATGCAAGATGAATGACATGCAACATGTTTTACATATAAAATAATACACGTTATTACAGCCTCGTTCTCTTGTTCAAAGTAGTTCTAGTGTTCAGAAACACTTTTGATCGTTCATGTTCCATCCCGGTCCGTTATATAGTTTTATAAAAGTTATTTAAAAAATCATAAGTTATGATTGGGGAAGCGTGCCACATGATCGGGGAGGCTTGGGGGGGGGGTTTAGTTACAAAAGGTTGAGTACCTCTGTTTTAGATCAATGTTTGTATTTCTGAGGCTCTCAAGACTGCATGCAGCTGTCACTTGTAGCCAAAAACAGTGGTGCGTGGTACTATATTTATATCATCACTGATATCGTTATCGCAATAAATACCAGAAAATATTGTGATATAGTTTTAAGTCCATATCGCCCATCCTTACATCTATGTAGCTTTTCAATTCTATCTACTCATTTTTATGAGGGGTTTTGACTTGGGGCTACTACTGCATTGACTTAGGATTTTAATTACAAGTACTCAATTTTATTTGAGTTTAAAATAATTATTCAGATCTACTTAATTTTTTTTGTTTACATTTACTCAATTCATAAGGTATATTTCAGTGATTTCACAGCTTTAAAATTTACTCAACATTTTAAGTGTAAAAATGTTTTACTATAAACATTTGAGTACATCACAGTTTAGGTTTGTAGAGTGTGAATTCTTAATTTAATGAGGACTTTTACTTTCAATGAGCTGAATCTTAGTACTTAGATTGCCATCCTGCTTATCTAATTAAAGTTCCTTTACACTGTGACATTACCAGTGACATTAACAGTGAGGAGATGTTACCTGTGTAGAAGTGAGGAGTCTCCATCTTTAAACGCCAGAGGAGGATCCATAGACTGATCACTCTTCATGGATATACAGCTGGGTGCTGGTGATTCTGATCTCTTTCCCTGGAGTTTACTGCACAACATTATAGACAGTCCTTTAGTGATTTATATACACTCGTTACAGTCTTTATCTAACTTCTTAATTTAATGAGGACTTTAATTTTTCTTACATTTAACGGAATCTAACATTTATCATACTAAGTGGTGACACGTAAAGTTTTACTGTTAATGTAAAGCTAACAAAATTAATCCTTTCATATATACTTAATAAATAATTTAGATGTGAATATTTAATGACTAGAATATAATGACATGGTAGGTTACCTGGTTTTTGAGTGTGGGGAAACATTATCTGTGTCCAGATCAGGAGTCTCCATCTTTGAATATTAGTAAAGTTTGCAAAAACACACAGTAAAGTCCTGAAGAGTCTGATCTCTTCTGGTGGAATGGATCACACTCATAACACAAAAACAAATGTACAGCTAAACTTTACAACAATTTTCACTTTTTGTATAATTTTGACAGATGCATTAAAATCACAAGTTCCCCATTCATATATCTGAACTGTCTGGTTATATTATGGTGGTATATGTATATATGTATGTTTATTACTGAACGCTCAGTAAAACTAAGGAACTTGGTTATAATCCAGACATTAACTTCTCTGTAGTAGAGAGATAATCCACAAGAATAATCCAGAAAACAGGCCAGGGTCTATAGCACACAATACCCATCACAGAGAGTTGATACTCTGAACTTAAATGCATGTTAACATTGGCAAAACTTCACAAAGACTATTTGAGAAATTGCACGGTTTTCACTTTAACAGGCACACAATTAAATACTTGTGCAAAAATGTACTTAATTATTGGGTCAGAATTTCATTGACGGTTTTCAGATTCACACTTTAGATTAGGAGTTATGGACATCTAATGGCCAGTTGAGTTTCCTGTTTAAGGTAATAACCAAAGCGCATATTAAGCACACTGGACCAGTAGTATGGTTTTACTTTTTGAAGCTACAAATTTAATTAATTTTGATTGTAAACTTTTCCAACTGCAAATATTTTTAGGTATTTAGTCTCTCACATACCCTATAGAAAACAAACTAACAAATACAGCAAAATAAACATATAATACACATCTTTTACACATAGTTGGACTTTATTCTACATCTTTTTGTAAAACAAATCTCACAAAAGCTTAATACACAAACTGCTCAGTTTATTAACTTGCGTAATTTATTGCTCTTCTTTTTAATTAAATATGGGAAATAAACCCTGAGGACTGTGGTTCATGAGTGGGGGCTTCTCATTTGTTGGTTTTTATTTTGATGCATCTTCTTTTAGATAATTTTTGTAAAACAATAAAAGATAATTGTTATCTTGATTAAATGTTATACATGTGAAATTGTTGATAACTGCCCTCCTAATGTAAAACTCCTGCTAATGTAGTGGATGTGTGAGAGTTGGCTTAACTGCACCTCCTACACTCCAAAACCCTCCTGCGTTGTGTTATCAGATTATATGGCATAGAGCTGCAACAACTAATCGATAAAATGGATAATAATCGATCATGAAAATCATTGTTACTGAATCTCATTATTGATTGGTTGGTCTGTGCGGCACAGGGGAGATTTACTCATTACATTACTTCTGTTCTGAAAACACGCTTTGCAGAGTTTAACTTTTGCAGAACTTAACTAAAGTTGTGCCCCAAAAGACGTACCGTATACTTACACTATGCACTGTGTAGGCTTCCATCTAGTGTATGAATTTTAGAAAGGTAATATCATCTCAAATATATCACTACCATTTTTTTTTTACTAACCGGAATTATAAGCCACTTCCTAGGTTACGGCGCATGATGTCATACGCACGCTAGCATTAGCAGACACCCAGAGTCACCGACAACGACTTTCTTCGGTTTACTGTTTATCAGCATTAACTTTTATTCCCAACATGACCTCAGTCCTCATCAGATGGAGGTGAAATCGTCACGTGACTGAGGAAGAAAGTCCTCTAAAGCAGGGGGCATTTTATATTAAACACCGCGGAGATCAAACAGTGATGCACGAGCACAAACTTATGTTTATATCCAAAATGC
>JANDJT010095726.1:0-11624 GCA_024331685.1 Stegophilus panzeri
ATGTGCAGTGGGTGATATCTTTATTATCCACAATGGACAGCAGTTTATGGAGTGTCCTCTTCTCTGACACCTTAACCAGAGGGTCCAGTTTCATACCAACAACTGATCCCGCCCACCTGACTATCTTGTCCAGTAGCATCTAATTTTTGTATGCTTCCTCTCCAGCATACCACAACATAAAAAACAACAACTGGACACTACAGACTGATAGAGCATTTGCAGAAGCTCTTTTACTCATTTTGCTGCCAGATCATCTGCATTACTACCAGGCCATTCCTAGCCCCTGACCGTCCTGGCTTCCAATCAAGTACATATTTTTCTCTGTTTGATATTTAGAATTGTTGACTTTTGTATGGTTAGTGATTGTTTCCTCTCTAAGACCTATCCATAGTGCTTGTTTCCTATGGGTACTGGTCTATCCGGTTCGCTTATAAAATTATAAAAGAGTAAAAAACACAAAGCATATTGATTTAATATTATGAAAGGTTTACTACTTTGCACAGCCCAGTTTTTTGAAAGGGGGCGTGGCTCCTGACTTGTTCATAACACAGTTCTGGAATAAATGATAATATTTTCTGACCAGTGTCACCAGTCCTCAGTAAGGAAAGTTGCTATTAGTATTTTTTTATTTACATAATCTATGTTTTTGAAGCTGTAAAGTAATAACCGTGGGATAGAATCAAAGAAAGTAAAAAAAAACACAAACATGGTAAAACTACAGGTTATTTTTGACAGAACTGTTATAAGGTTTTGTATTTTGAGCTTTTTTATGTTCCCCTTTGTTTTTTTTAATATCACAAAGTTTGCTATAAAAATCAGACTTTTGATAGATAGATATATAGATAGATGGTTGAATGGATGGAAGGAGGGATGAATAAATTAGATGGAAGGAACAAATGAAGGACAGATGGATGGATGGACAGGTAGATGATACTTTATTAATTAGTTACCAGTAGCAAAACAACAGTTTAACAATGCAGTACAAACAATAGCTTACACTATATATACAAAGATACAAAAAAGAATAGTTAAATTTTTACAGTAACTAAATATAGAAAAAAGCTAACTATAAATAATATCAGCAACTATGGATAAAAATCTGCTTTATTGCAGAAGTAGAAAAATATACAATTTGAACAAACTTCAAAAAATGCACAGATCACTGTTGATGATGAGTAGCAAAAATGTAGAAATATGTAGAAAGAAGCATTGATGAATAAACAATGTGCAAGTGACTCTGGTCTAAGCAGAATAAATACTAGATAATCGAGATTAACATGAGAACATATATGTATTTGTTTAAAGTGGCAAGATATTATTAGTAGGTAGTGACCAAGGGTGCAAAAACACACAAGTACCCTGATATTTCTTAGTGTCCAGAGTGTCAGTAATGTCCTTAGTGCAAATAAAATAAAACATTTAAAAAAACTCTGAGGTTCAGACTTCAGCTGTCTTCCTCTGTGCCACACTAAAAAGAAGTTAAAGAGGCTGATTGCACTTGGGACAAAGGATTTCCTGAGCATTTCTGTGACATCAACGTACCTGAACTTGCTTGCATTGTCCATAATGGTGGTGTGCAGTGAACAGACAGGCTGTCCTTGTATCATCTCCAAGAAACAGCTTTAACCAGCCTTTTAATTCAGGCTTTATTTTTCACTCCTTTCACAGTTAAGACTGTGATATGATGAGCTTGCTAGATGTTTAGCTTTTTACAAAAAGTCAAACACTGGACAATGTGCTTGAGTGACTACATCGTGAATGAAATGAATGTGTGACTGACTACACTGTATAAGGTGAGTGAGTGAGTGAGTGATTATGAGGTGGATAAGTGAGTAACTAGTGAGATAAGTAACTGATGAGATGAGTGAGTGACTGATGATTGATAATTAATCTAAAAATATAAAAAAAATCAGCAGTCCAAAGTGTCCATAGTGCAGGGGGAAAATGCTGACATTATGACCTCTATTTTTTGGCCACACTGGGAAAAACTGAGTAGCCTGATTGGTCTTGGGACAAAAGATTTTTGGAGTCTGTTAAGCAGGTCTGTGACAGCAACCTACCACTAAACTTGCTTTTATTAACCATTAACAGTGGTATACAGTGGGTGCTTTTCATTATCCATGGTGGACAGAAGTTTATGGCGTGTCCTCTGACACCTTAACCAGAGTCCAGTTTCACACCAATGACTGCTCCTGCCCACCTGACTGTCCAATCTTATCTCATTCATGCAGATGTTGAAGGATTCATGCTTCCTCATAATATAGCAAACTTATATATATATAATAAAAAAATATAAAAAACTTTCAGTGTTTGCAGTCCAGTCCACTTTATCATCTGGGAGCAGTCCCAGGTACCTGTAGGTCATGATCATCTCCACATCTACCCCTTGATTACAGATTGGCTGAATTTGTGGCCTAGTTCTACAGAAGTCCACCACCATCTCCTTGGTTTTGGAGGTGTTCAGAAGCAGGGTATTTCTACGATACCATGTCCCAAAATCCTCCACCATTTTCCCATACTCTGCTTCTTCCCATTTCTCCCATGTGCCACAATAGCAGTACTGTCTAAGAAATTCTGCATAAGTTAAGTAACTGATGGCATGAATGAGTAATGAGATGAGTGAGTGAGTGAGTTCTAATACTGCTGTTCTGTGTGGTTTATGAAAATAAATTAATGTTATTTAATTGAAGTATATTTTATTTGTGTTTTTATTCTTAATTGTAAGATTATGATCTTGAAATAATAAAATAAAATTATGTTATAATTTGCAAATATTTATTTTTTTATTGTTTTTCATTGTTTATTGGCCTTTAAACCCAATTATTTTAAATTAGGTCAAAGCTCTGCTACAAACAAATTTATAATAAAATAAATGTATTAATTTATATAATAATATAAATTTAAGCTTATATTTATAATTCATTTAAAAGAGACCTTCAACTCAGGGTGTGATGTTTATATATAAAAGTTTTTCAAGAATTCAAAATGTGGTCATTACATTTAAAAAATTTATTTTTCTTGTAGCACTTCATAAGCAATACAAAGTTGTTCACACAAAGTGTTAATATAATCAAAAGCAATAAATACAGTGTTATATCTTCATTTTAAAAGTCAAAAATATTTACAGCTGCTTTTGTTTTTCATGGAAACTGGTTCCAAATGGCTCTTTGGCTGTTATAGGTTGCAGATCCCTGGTCTAGCTGAATGGTGGCATCAGAAACTGTCACTCAGCCACATCTTTGTGAAAAAAAGGATGCAGCAGAGTCTCCAGATTCTCTGTGTTGTTCTGTGTGTATTTTCCAGGGAACAAACACTTGACAGCAGGATGGATGGGCAAGCTGGCCAATTTGGCTTTTTTGTAAGCCTAGTCATCACATTGCTACCAGAATCATGTTGTAGTGATAATGTTGCTTCACAACCTCCATTTTACTGTTTTATATTTATCAAGACATTAGGTTTTCTGCAGGCCACTGGAGATTCTCTCATCTTGTATTGATGGAGCTCACAAGGTAAGAGTCCTGCTGGAGACCTGTTAGTGACTGGTTTATTTAGTCCTGGGTCAGTGTAACCAGTTCTCCATCCACCCCCCATAATGGGGACCAATAAACTTGTATTGGGTCCCCAAAATACTTTTAATTTCCTGCCTTATTTCCTCATCCTTAAGCTTACTCACATCATGTCTGGATGGAGCTCAAATGAAAACACGCTGGAAGCTGGAAGCTTATTGTCCGGGGTCAGTGTGACCACTTCTCCACCCATCACAATTGGGACCAATAATCTTTCTGTATTCTGTGTATCCAAATTTTCATATTCATACCAATTTACATTTTTGCTTCTCTTATGTTTGTCTTCATTGGGCTTCACATCACATCTGGATGGAGCTCACAGGATAACATGCTGAAATCCTGTTAGTGACTGCACAGTTATCTTTTATCTTTTTCTGGGCCAGAGTAACCTCCATCCATCCCATAATGGGAACCAATAATTCTGTACTCCATCATTTTTCTTATTAGGTTATGAAGATCCTTGATTCCTTACACCATGGATGGAGTTTTGGCTCAGTGACGACAATAATTGTCCCTTTTGACAAACTTGCGTAGTGGGTAGGTGTTCATCTGTGCGTCACTTGCCTTTTTAATCAACTGCTGGGCGTATTTCTGAAACTGATCCTTTTCTTCTACTATACGCTTTGCTTCATATGCATCATATTCCAGTCGTTCTTTTTTTCTGCGATTCTCCTCAGTACGTTTCTTAGCCATTTGAAGAAGGTATTCGTCCTGTAGGGCTTTGGCAGCCTCCTTCTTTTCCTGAGCCTTCTTGCGCTGCATTTGAAGATAATTAAGATCTGATGCTTTTAAGGCATTACGTGTCTTTATGCTGTCCCATTTCTCCACTTTCTGCTTTTGTATATGTGCGAGTTGCACTGATTCTCTTTGCTCTGCTATAGACTTTAGCATGGCCGCCTTCATTTCATCCTTCTCACGTTGTTGTTTATCCTGCTTGGCCTTGTCTTCTGCTTGTTCTGCTGCTGTTTTAGCCATGAGCCAAGAGGTCTTTTTAAAAGCAAGTTCCTGTTGATACGCTGCAGTTTTCTCAGCAACTAATTCCCGGATTCTCTGGGCTTTTTGAACTGTATCTTTCTTTTTTTCTTCCCAGAGTTGCATTGTCTTTTTCTTAGTGCTCACAAAAAGCATTCGTCTTTCTTCCTCCTTCTGTTCTTGTACAGCTTGAGTATCTTGGATGCTCTTTTTTGCAGCCAGAAATTCTTGATGTGCTTTTTTCATACCTTTTTTTTGTTCCTGGTCATTTTTTTGAAGCTGTACTTTTTCTTTTAGAAGAAGCTTCTGAAGCTGTTGGAGCATCTCTGCATCCTTTTTCTTTTCCATTCTGGCCTGCCCCGTTGCTCTTTTCTTCTCCATTATCTGCTGTTTTAAGGTCTCAGCAACACCCAGGCACATTTGCTTTCTCTCTATTTTTTTCTGTTGATCCTCGCGTAAAGCCTGAAGGTCTTGGTATTTAATTATATCCCCTATTTTTCTTTCGTCACGCTTAGCAACTAACTCTCGTCTTTTCTTTAGGTCAATCTGGGCCTCCCGTTCCTTTAGAACGTGAGTCAGTAACAGGGCATTATGAAGTCCTCTCACTTGGGCAGTCTGGTTGAATTGCAGAGTTTTTGCTTGCTCGATAATTTTGTTCCGTTGCTCCTGGTACTTTGCTTTCTCCAGGTCAATCGCTCGCTGTTTCCTCTTCTTCAGCTCGTCTCGGAGCTTTTGTACTTGCAGGTTCTTCAGTTGCTCTCCAGCAGTGGTGTTTGGGGTTTCTGTTTCCATCCCTGCAGAGCTGATTTTCTTTTCTTTTCTCTGAGCTTTCTTCACTTCAGTAAACACTTTGCCTTTGATGCACAATGTGATCTAAATCCGTTAAAAACTATTTCTGTTCCACACTCTGTGAGCACCGCCTTATATAATTAAGTTGGCGGCCGTCATAAACGTATTCGAACTCTGTGACGTCATTGCACTTCCCGGAGCCGCAGCGGTTTCCTTCACTCGTTGTGACGTCACGAAACAGTGAATTGATTGAATGTTCCGATCGGCCACAAACTTCGAAGCAGCAAGTCGAAACACTGAGCTTCGAATGAATCGATCCAGAGTCGATTCCGAGTTTTAAAGTTGACATCGCATCTACATAGAGAACAGTGCCTCGAATGAATGTTTACACGTACACAGACGTTTTTAGTTTTAATTTAAAGGTTATTTACAGTCGACTTTTATGGTCATTTTCGGCATTTTGTGCTTTCGATTGTTTTATTTATTTATTTTTGTCGACTTTTAAGGTCATTTTTGACATTTTGTGCTTTATATTGTTTTATTTATTTATTTAGTTTTCAGCAGTTGAACGTTTAAATGTCTGGCTAGTATTTACTAGCTAACTAGCAGCTAAGTACAGAGCAGATGTGAGCGGGATTAAGTCACTTATTCATGGAACGTTATTATTAAACAACTGTTGTGTTTTTGGCCTAAACGTAGCAGCTTTGTGTAAATAATTCAGACGTTCTTTGGTATTTTAAATAACGCGTGTTATTGACACCGATCAGGCAGAACATTATGAGCACCTACTTAACGCGGTGTTGCGTCCCCAAACACCGTGCTGCACTTATTGTGACACCTTTTTATCAGAAGCAACATTTATTTCTTCGGCAAGCTGAGCTACGACCACATTGACCAGTCTTCACTCCCCAAGTGCAGGCACAGCACTGAGTCTTGGCTGCCGGTGAACCTGTCGCCAGTTTATCACTGTTCCTTTATTGGCGCGCTTTCAATAGTGAGTGTAAAACCCATAAACATGAAACAGCTTAACGTGGCCTAATGCATTAAAACAATAGGCAAAAATCACTCAACTTTACTCATTTGTTACTCAGTATTAGTAGTTTATAGCAGAAGTCCACGACCTTCTTTGCACCACAGACCGGTTTAATGTCAGACAGTATTTTTATGGTCCTGCATTTAAATTATAACAAATAACTGACATTTTTTCTAATCGACACTGCAGATCAATATGTGCAATATATATTTATTTTTGCTGATTTTAGATTCTACCTTCTATTTACCTGGGCTTGGTACTGGCAATATACTGGTTTGTATGTAATAGTGATTTGAATGGTATTATGTGGAACAGAGTTTGGAACCAGGAAGTTCTAAACTCAGTTCTGTTTGGTAACTAAATTATTTACTCTACAATTCAATACAGATGTTTAAAAGTACATGTTGGTGTTGAGGGATTTCACCTGGTCCCTTAACACCAACACCATAACCAAGAAAGCCCAGCAGCATCTCTACTTCTTACAAAAGCTGAGAAAAGCACATCTTTCTCCTCCTATTCTCACTATTTTCTATAGAGGAACCATCAAGAGTATCCTAAGCATCTGCATCACCGCCTGAGCAAGACCGTTAACCCTGTCAGCTCCATGGGTGCTGTATGATGGCTGACCCTGCACTTTGATCCCAACCTACATAAAGGTTGGGATATGAAAAGAAACAAATTTCCCTCTGGATCAATAAAGTATGTAAATTCCAAATCCAAAAATAGCAGTGTTGTCTGAGAACTTCTGCATAAGTGAACTGACTAATAGGATATGTGAGTTATGGGATAAGTAAGTAACTTTATTCTTTTACTGCTGTTCCATGTGGCTTGACAAAATATATCAATTTTATTTAATTTAAGTGTTTTGGATCAAAATTCTAAATTGAAAGATTATCATGATCCTAATTAAAAACGTCATATGTTATAATTTGCAAATATATAGTTTTCTTTTTTTTCATTGTTTATATGCCATTTTGCCCCAATTATTTAAAAAAATTCAGATCACAGTTCTGCTACACGGTCTAAATTTGAGTTTTAAAATTTATGTGAAAGAGACTTTCAACTTGGTGTGTATCTGTTTTATATATAAATTTTTGAAAAATTCAAAATTGTTTATTACATAAATAAAATTTTATTTTCTTTTTAGCAATACAAGCAATACAAAGTTGTTTATACAACGTGTAAAGGTAATAAAAAGCAGTTTATACAGTGTTATATCTTCATTTTAGATGTCAAAAATATTTGCAGCTCCTATTGTTTCCTTTTCCATGGAAACTGGGTCCAAATGGTTTTTTGGGTGTTATAGATTGCAGATCCTTGGTTAAGCTGAATGGTGGCATCAGGAACTGTGTCACTCAGCTATGTCTCGGTGAAAACAAGAATACAGCAGAGTCTCCAGATTATCTGTGTGTTGTTTTGTGAAGTCTGATGCAGTCCAGTTTATTTTTCAGGAAGCAAACATTTGAGAGCAGGATGGATGGGAAAGTTGGTTGATTTGGCGTTGTTGTTAGCCTGGTCATCCCTTCACTACTAGAATCATGTTGTAGTGATGATGTTGCTTCATGACCTCCCTTTTATGGTTTTGTTTATCAAGACATCTGGTTTTTTGCAGGCTACTGGAGATTCTCTCATCTTGTATTAATGGAGCTCACAAGGTAAGAGTCCTGCTGGAGACCTATTATTGACTGGGTTATTTAGTCCTGGGTCAATGTGACCAGTCCTCCACTCACCCCCATAATGGGGACCAATAAACTTTTTGTACTATATATCCAAATATATTTTATGTTTATTTGATTAATTAATTTTTGTGTTTGTTTAGTTTTAAAATATTTTATTGGGTCCCCAAAATACTTTGCCTTATTTTTCTCATCATTGAGCTTCCTCATATCATGTCTGGATGGAGCTCATATGAAAACATGTTGGAAGCTGAAAGCAACTTGCCATTCAGCTTTTATTATTTTTTATTATCCTGGGTCAGTGTGACCACTTCTTCACTCCCCCACAATTTGGACCAACAGTCTAATTTGTCTATCAAATTTTTTATATTTATATCAATTTACTTTTTTGTGTTTTCTTTCCTCTTCAGTGAGCTTTTTCACATCACATCTAAGACGGAGCTCTACAATCCTGTTAGTGACTTGTCAGTTACATTTTTATCTTTTTAAAAAATCATTACAAGTGTCCTGGGTCAGTGTGACCTCCATCCATCCCATAATGGGAACCAATAATTCTATACTCCATTTTTCCTAGGTTATGAAGATCCTTGATTCCTTCCACCCTGGATGGAGTTTTGGGTCAGTGACCACAATGCTTGTCCCTATTGACAAACTTGCGTAGTGGGTAGGTGTTCATCTGCGCGTCATTTGCGTTTTTAATCAACTGCTGGGCGTATTTCTGAAACTGATCCTTTTCTTCTACTAAACGCCTGGCTTCATATGCATCATATTCCAGTCGTTCTTTTTTTCTGCGATTCTCCTCAGTACGTTTCTTAGCCATTTGAAGAAGGTATTCGTCCTGTAGGGCTTTGGCAGCCTCCTTCTTTTCCTGAGCCTTCTTGTGCTGCATTTGAAGATAATTAAGATCTGATGCTTTTAAGGCATTAAGTGTCTTTATTCTGTTCTGTTTCTCCATTTCCTGCTTTTGGAAATGTGCGAGTCGCACTGCTTCTCTTTGCTCTGCAATAGACTTCAGCATGGCAGCTTTAATTTTGTCCTTCTCGCATTGTTGTTTATCCTGCATGGCCTTGTCTTCTGCTTGTTCTGCTGCTGTTTTAGCCATGAGCCAAGAGGTCTTTTTAAAAGCCAATTCCTGTTGATATGCTGCAGTTTTCTCAGCAACTGATTCCCGGATCTTCTGAGCTTTTTGAATGGTATCTTTCTTTTTTTCTTCCCAAATTTGCCTTGCCTTTTCCTTTGTACTCACAAAAAGCATCCGTCTTTCTTCCTCCTTCTGTTCTTTTACAGCTTTAGTTTCTTGAATGCTCGTTTTTGCAACCAGAATTTCTTGATGTGCTTTTATCTTACTCTTCTTTAGTTCCTGCTCCTTTTCCTGAAGCTGCTCTTTTTCTGTCAGAAGGTGCTTCTGAAGCTGTTCGAGCATTTCTGCTTCTTTTTTCTTTTCCATTCCGGCCTGCCCCATTGCTCTTTTCTTCTCCGTTATCTGCTGTTTTAAGGTCTCGGCAACATCCAGGTACATTTGCTTTCTTTTCAACTTTTTCTGTTGATCCTCCTGTGAAGCCTGAAGGTCTTGGTATTTAATCATATCCCCCATTTTTCTTTCCTCATGCTTATGAACTAACTTGCGTCTTTTCTTTAGTTCAATCTGGGCCTCCCATTCCTTTGGAACCTGAGTCAGTAACATGGCATCATGAAGTCCTCTCACTCGGTCAGTCTGACTGAATTGCAAAGTTTTTGCTTTCTCAATAATTTTGTTTAGTTGCTTTTGGTACTTTGCTTCCTCCAGATTAATTTATTGCTGTTTCCTTTCCTTCAGCTCATCCTGAATTTTTTTTTATTTGCCTGTTTTTTAGTCGCTCTCCAGCAGTGGTGTTTGAGGTTTCTGTTTCCAACCATGCATAGCTGATTTTTTCTCTGAGCTTTCTTCACTTCAGACACAGCAAACATTTACCTTTGATTCACAATGTGATCTAAATCTGTTACAAACACTTTCTGTTACACACACTGTGAGCAACACCAAATATAATTTAGTTGGTGGCCATGACGCCATCGAACTGTGACGTCATTGCCTCCCAGCCGCACGTTTCCTCGCACTGTTAAAACGTTGTGACGTCACGGAATACCACTCGCACATCAATGGAGTCACGTAACTATTACGCTCGTCCATATTCCTCGGAGCAACGTGTCGAAACACTGAGCTTCAAATGAATCGATTCAGATACGATTCTGAGTCTCGAAGTTGTCACACTTCTTAGCGAACAACATCTCAGGTTAGTGCCTGCACAAGACGTTTTTTAGTTTTAAGGTTAAAGGTTGTTTACTGTCGTTTTTGAGGTAAACTGTGTGTGTGTTGTTATTTTGTGTGTTTTTTTGTTTTTTTGTGTTTCAGCTTTAAGCTTTTTTTTTTTACCACTCAGCAGTTGACGGTTTGAATGTCTGGCTAGCGTTTACTAGCTAACTAGCAGCTAAGTACAGAGCAGATGTGAGCGGGATAAAGTCACTGATTTTTAGAACGCTATTAATAAACAGCTTTTATGTTTTTAGCCTAAACGTTGCAGCTTTGTGTAAATTATCCAGACGTTCTTCGAGTTTAAGTTGGTATTTTGAATAACGCGTGTTATTGACACCGATCAAGCAGAACATTACGACCACCTACTTAACGCGGTGTTCACTGTATTGGGTCCCTTAACAGCTCCGTCACCGTACAGCACTTATTGTGACACCTTTTTTTATCAGAAGCAACATTTATTTCTTCAACAAGCTGAGCTACGACCACACTGACCAACCTTCACTTCCCAAGTGCAGCACTAAGTCTTGGCTGCCGGTGAACCTGTCGCAAGTTTATCGCGGTTCTTTTATTGGCCTTCTTTCAATAGAGTGTAAAACCCATAAACATGAAAACAGCTTAACGTGGCCTAATGCATTAAAAAACCAATACGCTAATGAGCTAAAATAACTAAACTTTAATCATTTCTTACTCTTTAGTTTTAGTAGTTTATACCAACAGTCTACAATCTTTTTTGCACTACAGACTGGACTTTAAAGTGTGGAGGATAAAAAAAATAATAATGAGGGACTAATTATCACTAATATTTACTAAATAATAAACGTAAATTTATTGCGTATGTATCTTTTATCAGCATCTTCGTAAGGTCTTGCCGAGTTCAGATAATGAATAAATAGCAAATAATGTAACTAATGTTCAGTATGACCTGGTAAGAACTGATCCACAGACTGGTCCAGGGATTGGGGACCAATGAGTTAGTGGACTGTAATATGGTTCATATATATGTATCTATGGGAAATTTTGCATCTCTAGTTAGGCTAGTGGCATATTTTGGACTGTGGCAAAATCAGAGCAGCCATAGGAAACCCACACACACATGCAAGCTCCACACAAAAGGTACCCAGATATCCCCATCCGGGGTTTAACCCTCGTGTTTAGCCATCTGAACACATTTTATTAGCTTTGTATTATGTCATTTACAGGAAGAATGCTATTGCTTAGCACTACTGATAAGCTACTAGTCATGTCTTCACAAGTTGACTTTGGAATGCCAGTTGACACCCTGCTAGTACTGCACATTT
>JANDJT010096692.1:0-11576 GCA_024331685.1 Stegophilus panzeri
CTTCAGTGTTGTCACATGAAAATATATAATCAAATATTTACAAAAATGTGAGGGGTGTACTCACTTTTGTGAGATACGGTATCGTCCAGCCCTACTAACTATGATGAGAGATTTGAGAAAAAGTCTTATCAAAGCTGTTCTTACAGAGTTTTATTCCAGTTCCTTTACACTTTCCTGAAGGTTTTGTGAGCGATCACGGTCTGATCAGACTCACTCTGCTATAGTGCTAACATGTCGCCACAAATTCTTACCTCTAAAAACCTGAAAACATCCCACCTCTAAATTATACAGACTTAGAGCTCGATGTAACTGAAGAAATTATGAAAGTGCTACATAAAAATACTTATTTTGCATAAACGTTCCCAGACAATCCCAGTCTCTGTTTTTTTTTTTTTGTTTGTTTGTTGTTGATTTTTAAGCAAAAATTAACATGTAGAAATTAATTTACATGCCACTGAACAGTGAAAGTTTTACACCAAGCGTAATCAAATATAAAGTTAGATAGAACATGGTATCTGCTTTACATTATTACGAGTTAAACTGGCTTAATGTCTTAAAAATTACAGAACTGTCAGATGGAAACTTATATAATTGCCATAGACCTCTATTATAAGTGAATTTTAATGAACAGATTCTGTTCATTTATCCCTCGGAGTAGGAAAACGAGGTTAAAATGACTGTCCGTTGTAATTTAAAAGTAACCTTCTGTCAAAATTCATTGCATCTAAAATTATTCTACTTTGCGTATGAAAAAAATACGACGGCAAGTCAAATGAGTCAAAAATAAATAGGTGTCAGTAAAGTGTATCGATTTTCTACTTCATCTCCAGGATACAGTTCAACGCAAGCGTTCCAGCGTTTAATGAAAAATTTAAAAAACTAATTCCGTTTCACGGTACACTTTTAAGCGATTCGTTTGACTCACCCTCGTAACATTAACCGATAATATTCCTTCTCCACAAAGTGTCACTGAGCGAAAATTATGAGCCGGTCAGAAACACATCAGAGAAGAAGAAAGCGTTATGATTTCCACTTTACAAAGCTCTGTATACGAAGGTTAAGAAAGTGCTTTGTTTTCTGCTTCGGGGCATGAGGACAAAAGAAACACGGGATGATTTTGGGGATGGTTTGTTGGGGGGGGAAAGAAAAAAAAAAAGAAAAGAAGAGACTTCAAGCTGGCTTTGGTGCTGATGCAGCTCTTGTTCAGGATGGACTACTACAGAGAGAGGGAGAGAACGACCTGTGTTCAGCATAGGAAGAGCTCTCATCCAGAAACAAGGAGCCCTAGGGAATAACAGACAGTGGAAGACAGAAAGAAGGGGGGACTTCAAAATAACAACAAAACAAGCCAAGCACTCTGGAGTAATTGCCAGTTGCACTCAACATTATCCTTTTGTGAGACAGACAGATAGAGAGAAAGAGAGAGACAGGAACTGAGAGAGAGAGAGACAGAGAGGCTTAAAGCAAGAGAGCTCAGTGCGAGAGAGAGAGAGAGAGAGAGAGAGAGAGAGAGAGAGAAAGAGAAAAAAAGAGAGAGAGACAGAGAGAAAGAGAGAGAGGCTCAAAGCGAGAGATCTCAGTACGAGAGAGCGAGAGTGTGTGTGTGTGTGTGTGTGTGTGTGTGTGTGTGTGTGTGTTATTAAAAAGAGGGAAATAATCGGTTCGAGATCTGTCATCTCTGGCTCCCTCTCAATCACCGCAGAGAGGAGAGAATGGATGCTGACATGCAAACTGCTCGGCGCGACGGGGAACGCGCTCCTAATCAGTAATCAGAGTGTCTGTTTAGACAGTAGGGGCTCCGGGCTCCACTCTCGCGCAGGTCAAGGGCCTCTCCATAGTCTCTCTCCCCCACCGAGACACACACACACACACACACACACCCACACCAGTGGAGGCAGCACAAACACACACACACTGCACAGACTTTTACTTCCTTTTGTATGTAAAAATCAAGATTTCACAATAATACTATGATGATGAGACATTAATTCTAACTGAGGGTCTCATTTGCATTTAAATAAAAAAATGTGCTATGAATATTCTGAAACTTGCTGTAAAACATATGCATTTTTCCTTAAAAAAAAAAAGAAAAAAGTTCATGTTTTTAAATCTTAATTGTTCTGGGGGAAAAAAAAAGAAAAGAAATCAGCTATAAAGCAATAAATAAATAAACAAAATAAAATCGCTTTCATCTTGAAACAGGGATCACTTCGTTTCGAATAAATATATGTGCATATAAAGCATGAGGCAGGGGGTTGCTAATGATAAGAACGCCTGGCTTTGTTGTGAGAAATTAAATTCATGGCATGCGGCTTTGTTCAGAACACAGCACGACTAATCAAAGTAACCTTGAGATATAATTTCACGCCGAGGCTCATGAGACGGCCTCCTCGAAACAATACACCGACGCTTCTTCGCGCTGCTGGCTGCCAGAACATTCGGGCCTGCAGAGCAAGCGTTTACCAAAACAGACTTACACAATGCGCTGATGTGACGCACCACTCGTACAATCAGAAAGTCGCGAGTTGAAGTGTTTTCCACAGAGCCACCTAGTGTTGCGGAGCACGGCGAGGAGGATCTCCGGCTAGAGTGAGCGCAGGTGCTTGATCAAGGACGGCGTTGAACGCAGGGAGAGACGCGGACGACACGAGTAGCATCCTGACGGCCTCTGTGGGAGTCTACTCGAAATCATCTCGACAGAGCTCTTCTCCTTTTGTAATCAAGCAACCTACTCGAGAACGGCTCCCTCTATTGTTCTGCTCTCTCCCTCGTACGGCTCGCTTCCTAATCTCGTCGACATGCAAAGAAATAGCTGTAAAAATCGTACTCGTGCTTCCGTCGGTGTTTTAACGACGATCTCTGTGGGATGTGGAGAAGTATGCCTTCTCTAGCCCTTCATGTGTGCACTCCATGACCTCTTCACCCCCGCCCCCCAAAATCCACAGGCATGAGGTGTTTCTGTAATATATTTTATACTCCACAGTGCTGGCATCATATACGTTCCTTTGAAATAAAAGCGTATGACAGAACGTTCTGATTTACAGTGGAGATATATTATCTCACTATCGCTTTTGAATATTTTAACCTTCAGACCCTGTAAATCTTTTCTATGTCTCAAGGTTTTTTTTATTTTATTTTTATTAATTCTTTGATACCTGTAGTAGGTCTAAATCTCTTGGCTGTCTTCGGTCCGCAGTAACACGTTTGGTTACGGCGTTATGAAAGCTTCTGAAAGATGAGATGCTCACACATGTGGGGAAATATTTTCCCAGCCCGCTCAGCAGAATTACGACTCGAGCCTCGCTCCTGTTCCGCCTTTTCTTTCTTCCTCTGATCTGGGGTCAGCGCCATCAATCTCTAACGTGGACCTAATTCAGAATCGGTGAATCAGGAGGACTGAAACAACTCCTAGACATCTCTGCTTATGTCAGACAAAAAAAAAACCAAAAACAAACACTGAGAAGACAATCAGATCTCCTGGCTGTCAGAGTCTCTTTTAAACACAAACTGCTTCATGCATGCCTGGTGTGCAGATTTTGATTACCAGTGAGCTCGAGCAGGTCTTTCTGCCCCTCTGTTTGAGAAAGCAGGTCAAGGCAGGGGGAAAAATGACACCAAGCTGATGCAAGAGAGGATAAGAGATCTGACGAGTGGGGAAAAAAAGATAAACAGCAGGTTTGTCTGCGCGTTTCGCCTAAATGGCTTTTATTTACTGGGGATAAGGGCCACAAAGGTGCGAGGCTGTGCGAGACAGAGAGGAGAACAGGCTAGCGAGGCTGATGAAGAAGTGCAGAGGGTCTAAGCACTCTCACTCTCACATATATGAGGGATAGGAGGGGAGGCAGAGCAGACACCCGCTGCTCCCTTACGCATCTCTATTCCCCTGCATTGGAGTCGGACAAAACGCAAAATCAATACTGTTTTTCACCTCTCCCGTTTTCCTCTTTGATGGTACTTCAAAAAGCCAGTGGACAAGCCTCCAGAGGGCCATGCACGGGGAAAGAGAAAACCAGGGGTGAAAAGGAAACAAAAAAATAAACGCTTGGAATGTGGTTTAAAAAAAAAACAAAAAAAAAAAAAAAAACTGCTTCCAGAGAAGGCACACCGCTCTCAGTCTGAGGTAATGGAAAGATGGGAGGTTTAGCCATGACTGAGGGGACTGGACACGCCAGTCTTATTCGCTCAGTGTGTGTGTGCACCTGTCCTGTTCTGCACTACAGCATGTGTGTACATACACTCAAACACAGTGTGCACGTCTGAGCGTGTGCATACTGAAGAGTGTACGTACGCCCACAGTTCTCTGCAGACTCGGTATAACAGCAGCCTGGTCTGTTCTGTCTTCCAGAGAATATTTTCAAAAGGTGAAGAAGAAGAAGAGTTTGTGATTATATTATTCTGTGCATAATCACGCACGGTAGCTTTTCAACTCGCTGTACAAGGAGCCGGTTACATTCTATTCATTCACATGAGCAAGTCGGTATTTTAAGTGATTGCTCACTCAAATATGAACATTTCCTTTCCTGATTCGCGCCATCATATACCGTGCTCCTGTCGGTGGCTTTTACATGAGCGTCGTGGCAGCAGTTTAACGGTCCCTCTGGGGGTTTTGCGATCGCAGAAATGAACGCGAAATCAAAAGTAAACTCCGCGATATTCCGGGGCGCTCGCAACATTTCAAAATGAACGCGGATTTTTCCGTCGATTTGGGCCGAGACGTGTCGTGTGACGTCATCGCCACGCGCGTTCAGCCGACGCGCTCTTCGATTCGCGTGAGTCGAACACGAGTATGTGCAAAACAATTTCGTGTGATCGCAATTTCGCCGATTCAAGTAGATTTTTGAAAAAATGAAGCACAAAAAAGAAACTCCGCAAGTTGAATCGAAAATTTCGGAAAAAGCGGCAGCGAAATCGAGCATTTTTGGCCGCAACAATCACAAAAAGAAAAAAAAATAAATAAAAACTCTGCGAAATCTTGTACAAACTGGTTTAATGAAAAACGCTGAGCGAACAGTCGGCCATCTTTGGTCACTATGCACTGTATACATCAGTGAGCATGATTATGTGTTCTAAGACTATTTATCTCAATTCACACCCAAAGAATCAGCCAGGAACAGGAATCTGAGGCTACAGTGGATACGTGTGCAGAAAAACTGTACAGAGCACGGACAAAACAAAAAAACAAACAAAAAAAAACCCAGACACCACTTTTCCAATCTTCAACTATCCAGTTTCAGTGACCCTGCGCCCATTCTCCTCTGATCTCGCTCATCTACAAGGCTTTTCTTCCCAAAAATACTGCCAGTCACTGGAGGTTTTTTTTAACACCATTCTGTGTAAGGTGAGAGTGTTGCGTGTGAAAATCCCAGGAGATCAGCAGTTTCAGAAATACTCAAACAAGCCCCGAATGGCACCAACGACCACGCAACATCTATTCTGATGTTAAATGTGCACATTAACTTAAGCTCTTGACCTGTATCTACATGATTTCACACACTGTGTTGCTGCCACATGATTGACTGATTGGATAATTAATATTCAAATGCAATTTTGAAGGGAGCTGGATCTAGCACGTGTAGTGAGGAGTATAGCTAATCATTGCTGTTGCTAACACGGAGCTGTCGCTTGCCAGAGAAAGCCTTTGAAGATGGTCAGTGCTGTAATAAGCAATCCCTTCGTTGCTCTCAGTCTGAAGTAGCTGCTCGCTGGCTTGGCCCTATAAAGTCCTAATCTGTCTCTCACTAAATGAAAATAATCTCTCTCTCTCTCACTCTCTCTCACTCTTTCCTTCCCTCCTCTGAATTCCAAGGCTGAAAATAATCTCCCCCCCTTCACAGTGTTTGAGAGCGAAAAGCATAGAGTGTGTGTGCGAGAGTGGATGTGTTTGTGCGTGTGTGGGGGTGTGTGTGTGTGTAGGTGCAGCCGGACCTGTGGTGAATGTGTTATCAGCTGAGTGCTGAGAGAAGGAGTATTCTGGCAGGCCTGAAATACAGCCTGACAGGCCGAGACTTCAAAGGCTGCCGTACAACCGTGGCCTTTAATAAAGCCTCAAAGACGATGCGGGAAATTAGTGCGAAAAAGTGTGAGAAACCGGCCCTGCCCGCCCCGCCGAACAATCAAACATCACCCACTACTTCCGTACGGCAAACATCACGGAGACGACCACGCCATCCGCATGGGCCTCTGTAATCAGGCGTGATTAGTTTTCTGCAGCCCCAGTTAGGCTGTGCTAAGTCTGATAAAATTAGCCTAGTGATTAAACCGAGAGAGAGAGAGAGAGAGAGAGAGGAGCATCTGATGTAACACGGAGGAGAGAAGTATGAGTGCCATACTGACAGCTGAGCATGCAAGACGATGGAGAGAGACGGAAAGGAAAGGAAAGGGAAGAGAGAGAGAGAGAGAGAGAGAGAGAGAGAGAGAGAAAAAGAGGGGTAAAACTGGCACACATGGTCCATGCCAAACTGTCTGAGGTGCCAGAACTCAAGACGGCGAGTGTATAAGGCTGGGTGTGTCTGTGCATGGCATAGGCAATGAGGAACAGTGCCAGACTGTTACACCCTCTCCTTCTCGATATCTCTCACGCTTACTTGTGCGCGCGCGCACACACACACACACACCTGGAGTTAAATTTTTAAAAAATCTATGCTCCCAGTGGCCAGTCAATATCTCATTAAGCAGCTGCCTTGCCCATGCTGGCAGGTAATGCATTTCATAGCACTGACACACTCACACAGCCTGCCAGTCATACTCTCTCTCTCTCTCTCTCTCTCTCTCTAACTCTCTCACACACACATACACACACACACACACACCAAAACCTTTAATAATGTGTGGAAATGGTGCTCAGTTATCCTCAGCAAGATGTTATGAAGTAGTACGGTCACTCAATTCTGAGAAAGAAGAAGGAGCATACGTGTGTGTGTGTGTGTGTGTGTGTGTGTGTGTGTGTGCCCTCTAGCCAAATCCCCTTTTCTTAACAGCCCAGAGTGCACTTCTCCCCACACTGGGCTGGAAAGCGTTGCATGCTCTCAGCCTGTGTTTTTGGCAGCCGCAGAAAGTGACGAGTGGAAATAATTTCTCCATATGTTAGAGAGAAGGTGATGATGTAAATGATTATAACATGGCCCAATTCTGCTGTTGTAGTTTAGAACATTATAAAAAAAAAATGAAAAGAATGAAAGAAAGAAAGAAAGGAGAAGGAGCTTCTATTGGTAACTCCAGTCGGCTGACGAGTGAGGGTAATCATTTACCCAGTTCAATCTGGTGCCTTTACAGGAATATCCGACTTAACACACACATGCTCTCGTGTCAGTCAGTAATCTGGCACTTTATTCCTTAACCCTCAGTTCTGGGTTTGTTTTGCTTGCATGTTTGCCTGGAGTGTCCTCTACGGCTAATAGGATAATGGCCAATCTTGTTAACCTGTGCTGTGGCACTGAAGAACCTGATGGATGGATAGAGGAAGAGAGAGAGAGACAGAGAGAGAGACAGACACAGAGAGAGAGAGAGAGAGAGAGAGAGAGAGAGACACACACACAGAGCAGGAGAGAGAGACAGAGACAGACAGACAGAGAGAGAGAGAGACAGACAGACAGACAGAGCGAGAGAGAGAAACAGACAGACAGAGAGAGACAGACAGACAGAGAGAGAGACAGACAGAGAGACAGACAGACAGAGCAAGAGAGAGAAACAGACAGACAGAGAGAGACAGACCGACAGAGAGAAATTGAGACAGACAGACAGACAGACAGAGCGAGAGAGAGAAACAGACAGACAGAGAGAAACAGACCGACAGAGAGAGATTGAGACAGACAGACAGACAGAGCAAGAGAGAGAGATTGAGACAGACAGACAGAGAGACAGACAGACAGAGAGAAATTGAGACAGACAGACAGACAGACAGAGAGAAATTGAGACAGACAGACAGACAGACAGAGCGAGAGAGAGAAACAGACAGACAGAGAGAAACAGACCGACAGAGAGAGATTGAGACAGACAGACAGACAGAGCAAGAGAGAGAGATTGAGACAGACAGACAGAGAGACAGACAGACAGAGAGCGAGAGATAGAGAGAGCTCAGCATGCAAATGCTGTTCGTTTGACTTTCTTTGTAACGTCTATGCGCAATCATTTCTAGTCTGGTGAGCACAAAGCACTGGAAAGCACAACTCTCACCGTCGCCTCGCTGCTCTCTTCGTCTAGTGAAACTCGCTGTGACACATTTGAATCATTTTTGGACATTTCCCTGGACTTTCAGAGCTTATCCGTGGGTTAATTAGAACGCAGACGAGGTTTTGCAGAGTTTTTGTTCCTTCGTTCCTGTTTTTGGGTTTAGCACATCAAACATCTTTCTATAATTATGTAATAAATATTTGGAATTTTTTCCATCTTAATTGTAAGATGGTGCATGGTGTAATTTGCGTGGTGTAATGAGCGGGATGTTTCCATTACAGGTAATTATATGGGCCTGAGAGGCGAGGAGACTGGGGGCTAGGAGAGGATTGAGAGAACGAGAGACAAAAAAAGGGGTGCTCATCGTATACGCTGTGGACCCGCAGGGGGCCTAAATGTGTAACTTCTAGCCAAAACATATGCTCAAAGATGTCCAAGTGCCGGCTTCGCAAAACAAAATTCGATAATACCTACAAAATGTTCAGCATTCCTTAACATGAAAACAGGGAGTATTACGAACAGTAATAACTGCGGTGAGAGTGTGGCAAGACTCCGTGTGCAGTCTACGCTATGGGAAAGTTTGTTATGAGATGTGATGAGAGATACGGTGTTGTGTTCCTCCAGTTGCATGTGCTGTGTTCAGCTCTACTTTCAGCCAAGCAGCTTCTCCAATACAACCCACACATCACATCCAGGGGTCAGGGGGCTATCTGTTACACCTGCTTCATCATGCCACGCACTCTCACAGACTGGCACACACACTTCGCACATACACGCAAACCCACAGGCAACTATCTGCATGCATGCACACACACACACACACACACACACACACACACGGTGCTGACTGCAAAAAGGCAGATACAAAACAAACAGTTCCCTACACTGACAGACTGATCTAAACCTGGCTGATGTGTGTTATCAAGCTTGCTAATCAGTAACACGTGCCACATTACTCAATTTGTAGGATACGATGAAGAAAGGGTAAGGTCATGGTTAGGGTTTAATCGTCATTCCATTTACTGTGACTTAATTTGAATGAAAGCAAATAACGTCACGATTAAAGACTCTCATTCATTTAAATCAGGTTTAAAAAAAGAAAAAGAAAAACGAGATATATATATTATACACACACACACACAGTATATACATTCATGCATATACATATATACATACATTATATATGTGTGCGTATATATACATATATATATATATATATACACACGTGTGTGTGTGTGTATGTATATATATATATATATATATATATATATGTGTGTGTTCATATGAAACTATTCGTATGAAAAAAAAGAGACAGCATGCACTCTGAGGGAACTCTCTGAGCTCTGCACAGACATGCAGAGTGTAAAGGGAAAAGCTAGGTGGCTATCTGCTAACACCCAATCGCTTTTTCCATTCCCACCACTTCTCACCTAATGCAAAATGACAGCTGCTCTACAGGCAGTGAGTGTCCGTGTGTGTGTGCGTGTGTGTGTGCGTGTTTGAGAGTGTGTGAGTAGAAAGGAGAAATGGGGAATGGTAAGAGTGCATGAAAGCCTGGGCTGTATGCATGAAGTGTGTTGTACTTTGTGTTGTACACACACGCGCACGTGTGCATGTATGTGTGTGTGTGTGTGTGTGTGTGTGTGTGTGTGTGTAACTCCAAGAGAGTGGGTCTGAGACACACGGAGAGAAAGAGAGAGATTTAATGACAAATAATACCACAAGCAAGAAGCATATACAGTGCAGGCTTGGCCCGCTGAACCCGGAGGGAGTTGGTAGGAGTGTGCATGTGTGTGTGTGTGTGTGTGTGTGTGTGTGTGTGTGTGTGTGATGATGGTGACTGAAAAGAGGAGGTGGTGAGTAGGATTAAGGATGCAGGATCTACATCAGTGTGGCGAGAAGGCACTCACCCTGCTTTCATGGCTGTGCACACTCACCCAGCAGGCAAAATAATAGGTCAGTGGAGCACAACACACATCAACATCAACTCTCCCAACACACACACACACACACACACACACCTCTGGACACCCAGCAAAATTCACTCCAATGCATTCCCTACAGCAGTCTATCACTCCCTGAAAGTTGCACTATATGCACATGAACAATAAGAAACACATGGTTTTAGTTGTCTGATGCCTGCAGCTGAAGAAGCATGCATTCTCCTGGATCTGATTTATATTAAAACGAGTTGAGGTTTATTTTTATCCCAACACTGAAAATAGACATCAGCAGCTTAAGAGACTCATTTACACTCGACTTCTCTCTCTCTCTCTCTCTCTCTGAGAGCTCAGTCATCCATATGAAGGAGCTATAACTTCATTTTCTCACTGAGGAGGAAAAAAGATATTGCTGTAGCTTAGTTCCTTGTAAATAAACGCATTTACAGTTCTCTCTCTCTCTCACACACACTCTCACACACACACACACTCACTCTCCTGTCGCTGCGAGGGGGAGTTGTCAGACTGTAGCTGTGTGCGAGACCGCATTACTACTGTACTAAACGCTGAAACAGTATGATACCGCGGTAATAAGATGTTGACACTGGCCGCTTGTTAGTACAGGACTATGCGCTCGCGCTCGTAACCGTGCAAGTGCCTCAGCCGTAGTCTCTCTACTTGTTACTCAGCCTCGAGTCGCGGTACCGTACCTGAAACACCAGGGGGAAAAAGCCGTTTTCATCTTACCTTTCATCGCTGAAATCACAAAATACATCATTAAGCTCGGCGGTCCATAAGCGAGCAAAGCGGGAGCAGCGCTAGTGGATTTTCTCCCCCTGCTGTTTCGGCAGCAGCTGGCCAGCGCGCCTCTGCCGCTCCGACTCGCTCGCGCGCCACCACACCACCGTCCACGTGACTGTGACATCAACACACGGCCCGCCCACTACATCTTTGATTGGCACAGCAGGCAACGAATTGCTTTTGGGGGCGTGGCCAGGGGCTGCGATTTATCCCTGGCTGTCTGCAGAACTCAACAGTGGAGAAAGTAGATGAAAGGAGGAGGGCGGGGGTATTATTATTATTATTATTATTATTATTATTATTATTATTATTATTATTATTATTATTATTGCATCAAGAATGACTTAAACGTGAGTGAAGAGATGGAGAGTGGAGGACAGAGTAATCCTTTCTCTTTTGGTTCTGTGGCACTCTATCTCCCTCAGCTCATGCTGATATTAATGAGGGGGCAGATGAGGTAGGATGTCTCTCCAGATGTTTTCATAGAGAAAGCGAGAGAGAGAGAGAGAGAGAGAGAGAGAGAGAGAGAGAGAGAGAGAGATGCTGGCTGCTCTTCCTGACCTCCCTCCAGGAAGCTGGTTTCATGCTCTCCTCTCTCCCCTTCTTCTCTCCTGCCTGCTGGCAAAGTGGCTCACACTGCCTGCTCCAGCAGCTGAGCTCCAGCAG
>JANDJT010097408.1:0-11545 GCA_024331685.1 Stegophilus panzeri
GAGAGAGAGAGAGAGAGAGAGAGAGAGAGAGAGAGAGAAAAGAGAGAGAGAGAGAGAGAGAGAGAGAGGGGGGGAGAGAGAGAGAGAGAGAGAAAAGTGAGAGACAAAGAGAGAGAGAGAGAGAGAGAGAGAGAGAGAAGTGACCTGCCTCAGGGGAGCTTGTCCTGACCCTTGTCTCCTACTATTCTTAGACACTTTATTTATAGATTTGTTTATTTAAAGATAGTGACAGTGACTGGAGGATCAGTTGTGTGTATACGCGTCCTTGTGCGCGTGTGCGCGTGTGCGTGTGTGTGCGTGTGTGTGCGTGTGTGTGTGTGTGTGTGTGTCTCCAGGTCCTCCGCTGTGTTCCATTAGGATCACCACTGCTATTGTCATCCTCTAGCTGTGGCTTCGTAAGAGCGAAAGATAAGGGACAGGATGGAAAGGAAGAACAGAGAAATAAACGAATGAAAAGCAGACCGAAGAGAAAAACAGAAAGCTTTGTGAAGAAATTTACATAATAGATGAGTATTAGAAATATTTATCGATTCCGTGAGCTTAAAATATCCACATATAGCCGCCACTCTTTATTTATTTATTTGTTTGTTTGATTGTTTATTGTTTATATTGAATGTTGAATTCTGGATTCTGATTGGTCAAAAGGTGTTGATGAATTTTCTGTAACAGCAGCTCTGAGAGTAGTGCATCTCCAAATCACAGGTTTATCGTTGCTATAGTAACACCTCCTTCAGAGGGACTTGTACGCCATGTAATCCAAACCTAATAATACTAAACAAAATTTTTTTTTTTTTAAACAAACATTTAATACACGAATGAAATGTTCTGTGAGGAGGTAAGTGTTTATTTAACATTTGTGAAAGGAGTCTCCAGTGTCAGCGCTTGGGAACAGTCTGAGGTAAAGTTTGTAACTTGACGTTTTCAGGACGCTTGTCACGTGAGTAGATTTGTTTTGTCTTATTAATTACGAGAGAGGGGAAAAAAGCAAGGTTTTAACACTGGAGTTTCACAGAGCTTGTTATTTTGGAGGACACATCCTCGCTTCCCTTCTTAAAGTGCTTCCTTTGTCCCTCTGTTTACTTTTACGGGTCTCTGCTTAGCGTCCGTCCCTGTCCTCAGAACGTTACAGGACGCGAGTGTACGCAAACAGCCACACGCCAAAAGTGGACGGTGTTTTAAAACCTGTTAGCTGGCTAGCTTATTGCTAGCAAAAGACGTTGTCCAGGGGTCCCCCCCCCAGTTTGTAGCTGAAACACACAGACGGTGAAAATGACGTAATTCCAAGCTCCGACTTCCCACTTTTGAGGTAAGTCTAACGCAGCATAAACTCTATCAGCTTGAACTTTTGAAATCCCAGCATCCCTTGTTCCTGTCCAGACTTTCATCTAGACCCACGTCTCACGTTTCTTATTCTACAGGATTTAACTTGTGCCCTTTTCTTGAACATTTGACTGGTGGTGTATCTCTGTGTGTGTGTGTGTGTGTGTGTGTGTGTGTGTGTGTGTGTGTGTGTGTGCGCGCGCATGTATTCAGCGCTTTATGAGGACCAAAAAGGACCTCACGATGATAATACAGTGTCAAATATTCTCATAAAAATATGCGTTCATTTGGAAAGACTCTAATTAATTTCAAAATGATTTCCTTCTCTATACTGAGGTTAAGGTTAGGTTTAAGGTTTAAGGTGTAGCATAACTTTAATTTGCTACAGTAATAATTTAATAAGAATTTTCCATTAATGAGTCATCGGAAGGTCCTCACTAACTTAGAGAGGGTATAAACGCAAGTATCCTGGACACTCAGCTGTGTTTCTCACCGTGGCCAGAAGATGGCAGATTTCCCCTACATTCTAAGACCAAAAGACACATCCATTCCCTAACAGGCTCAGCACACACTCGTATACACACACCTACCCCAACCGAGACGGTCCACACACACTTAACTGCACTCCAAACGTTTTCCTAACACGTCGTATGCTTTCTCTAGATCATATCATATATATTTCTCTCATCTAAATATATTAATATAATAATAATAATAATAATAATAATAACCGTCTTTGCTTTGAACTGGTGAGCTTGCGGAGGCTGAGTTGCTGACTGAGTGCTGATTTGATTCCCCGCTGAGGAATCTCTGCCTAATTCATCCTAATCTTTGACCCTGCTTCTCATCGACACCTTTACAACAGATTTAAATACAGTCATCTCTCAAATCACGTCTGAGACGCATTTTAGCCACACCACAGCGCTGTCGAATTCTGGATTCTGATTGGTCGGAAGGTGTTGATTCATTTTGCTCTGACAGTAGAGCAGCTCCAAATTACAGGTTTATACCTTTATTGATTAATGTGTTCGTTCTAATGCGTTATCATTTTTACAGGGTGTGCCAAAAAGACTGGAACATCCACTGACGAAGGCACAACCGACATGGTGCTGGCAAACATAATCCCCCATGTATGGAGACTTTTGAGACACTCTGTATAGTAGGGACGGGCGATTATCTTATCGTATCGTTTGCGATATACCGGTAGAAATTCCCCACAATAAGAATTCATCTTCCCGCGATAATAACGATAAAGCCTAGCTGATGACGTATTTCTGTGTGCTCACGTGCAGAGCGAAAACATGTACGGCGGAAGGCGGACGTGAAGCTGAGGAGGAGTGTATCGCTAAACGAGGAGCTACCTCTACGGTCTGGAACTGGTTCGGTTACAGAAAAAAAACCTGTTTTATTCTTAGATCAATGTTTGTGTTTCTGAGGCTCTTAAGTCTGCATGCAGCAGTCACTTGTAGCTAAAAACAGTGGTGCGTGGTCGTATATTTATATCATCACTGATATCGTTATCGCAATAAATACCAGAAAATATCGTGATACAGTTTTCCGTCCATATCGCCCATCCCTGCTGTATCCTACCTGCTATTAGTATCTTGTACAGCAGACGCTCAACGTAAAATGGATTTTTAAAAATGTGTTGTACGTTTGTGATTTTTTTGTTTGTTTGGGGGAAAAAGAAACGTAACGGTTTATTAATCTACACACCCGGAGACATGTTTGGGAACAAGATCTGTAGGAAATTGAAAATCAAACGGATCCAGTCCATCATCTCTTTATTAATATTCCAGCTCAATACGTCCATCTCGGTCCATGTTCTTCTGGGGTTTTTTTTGTTTGTTTGTTTGTTTGTTTGTTTTGTTGCATTTTTTTTTGATTGGGTTTCAGTGATGTGTGCTTTTTCAGACGTCATAAAGCAGGTATTTAATAAACAAACAAACAAACAAACAAACAAATAAATAAATAAATGGACACGAGGAACCGGGACCACCAGGGAACCAGAAACTAAGTGATACTATATAAACAAAGCAACAAAATACTTAAACTATCAAAAAGACTACACATAGTACAAATAACATAACATCAACTGGAAATAAAGCCACGAACACAAACCGTAACATAACCTGAACTTTATGCTCCAGCAACAAAGGAGAGCAAACAGGGAACTTAAGTAGGTCAACTAATCAAGAAAAACGACAAACAGGTGAGCATGATAAAAAAAAAATAATTAAAAAAAAGGAAATCAGTGAGACAACAGAGGAAGAAGTGCAGTCGGGGTGCCCTCTAGTGGCCCTGGGGGCCATGACACACTGTTAGAAGTGTGCTTCAGAGAAGTGGAGTTCCAGCTCGTTGCCCAGTGTTGGTAATGACGCTGGTTCAGGCACCACTGGCTCGGGCCCAGCAGATGCTGGGAGATTTAATTAACCGAGTCAGTAGGTACGGAAACTGCCAGTGGGGATTTTCTCTGTGTGTGTGTGTGTGTGTGTGTGTGTGTCCAGCTCGTTTAGATGTTGCTAATATCTTTTAGTTTCAGAACCTAACTCCTTACTAACGCATTTTGGTGGTCGCTTTATTTCCATAATTTCCAGTGGCAAATTTTTTAAGTGATTCCCCAAACCCTCTCTCATGGGACTTTTCTGGATGAAATGTAAACAATGCAGGAGTAACTAATGCAGCACTTGTGTCTTTGTGTCCGCGTGGTGCCGTTGGGGCAGTATAGTGCCTCAGATCACAAACTTGTGTACTATTTTAGACTGGGATAGAGCACTAAAGCTTTGAATTCAAATCTACCCCATAGCTCTTTTTTGCGTTCCGGTCTTCCGGATTTTCTAGATTAGTAAATACTTCTGAATGTAAAGTCAGGGTTTTTGGATTCGAGCGGATCATGACGACAATCACGACGATGGCGGGAAGTTTTAAAGAAAGACGGCGCTCGTCCGTGTGTTTAACGTGTGCATGAAATCGTTAAACGTTTTCCAGTTCGATTTGGAACCCTGACAGACAGGGATGTTTCGGCTCTGACGTGCCATCTAGTGGACTTCGCTTTTAATCCTCCAGATGTTCATAAAGTACGCAGGAGAGTAAACAATGCAAACCGTGTCGCTCATGTATAAACCAGCCTTAAGAATCAGCTGTGGGAGGAAATTATTATTATTATTATTAATTTTTTTTTATGTGAAGTCTTTTAGAGTTTATCAGGAACTACTTTTAGCTACATTTCGCTGTTGTTGTTTTTTTTTTCCCCTTATGATGATGTTACTCAGAAATGACTGAAATAAACACGCTTGTGTGATGCGATTGCTCTTGGTGAAAACGTTCCCTCGGCGTCGATGAAGCAGAACGGAAGGCCTTCGGTGAGATGAGTGTTGCGAAAGATTTGTCGAGTTAACGGGCGAACCCTGAAGGTGGCTGTAAATTAGCAGAGTTCTTCTCATAGTCGAAGATGAAGCACAGCCGTATTTCTCGAGCGGCGAAAGAGACGCGAGGACGGGTGAATGAAAGCAATAAATGAAACGAGTAGACGAGGTGGATAGAACATTCCAGTGGAGACCGCTGGAACTGTATGGATGAACAGATAGAGAGGATTGCTCTGTGTTGGTGGTGGTCTTTCAGTACAAAGCGAACGTGAGGCGTTATTTCTTTTATGTGACACCTGCCTCAGAGATGCTAACTCTCCAGGGCCAGAGAAGATGGATAGATCGTGTTTCTCAGACAGAGTGAGTGTGAGGTGTGTCAGATGCCTTCCTTCGTCTGTGTCCTTTTCTCAGCATACTTCAGAAGCGAAATATTGTCCTGCTGTTTAAAGGGATTAGGTGCACTTTCCTCCAGACTCCAGCCTTGTTTTCTTTTAATAACCCACTAAGCTTATGAAAAGAGCATGATGACCAGACAGAGAGAGAGAGAGAGAGAGAGAGAGAGTTGGTTTGGTTTTCACGCTGCACATACAACCCCAGTTTCAATTCCATCTGGAAAGGCAGCATCAGTGCTCAAAGGTATATACAGGTTTTAGAGCAGCATACTGTATTGCTTCCATCCAGATTCCATCACATCTTTACTTCTGAGAGACTCCGCCTCTCTTAGATACACTTTTTATACCCAATCATATTACTCAGCTGTTGCCAATCAACCTAATTACTTGCAAAATGTTCGTCCAGCTGTTTCTTTTTACTAACACTTACTTTTCCAGACTTTTGTTGCCCCCGTCCCAACTTTTTTGAGACGTGGTGCGGCCATCGAGTTCAAAATAACCTCCTTTTTTTTTTTTTTTTTTTTCTTTTTTTTCTTAAAACAGTCCATTTCCTCAGTTTAAACATTTGCTATGTTTTCTATGTTCTTGTTGTGAATAACATGCCGGTTTATGAGATTCGCAAATCATTGCATTCTATTTTTATTCACGTTTTTACACAGTGTCCCAACTTTTTTGGAATTGGGGTTGTAATTAAATGAATCAAAAAACAAAAACAAACATTGGATGAGATGTGTGTACAGTAGGGCTACATCGTTGTGTTAGTGATATTTGTTGTAACTTGGTGAAAATCTGTTTAGAGGCGGAGCAACACCTTTTCCCCGCCCACTGGCAGAACAGCAGTGAGTCAAACAGCCAATCAATCAGTTTTATTAAAGGTTTGGATTGTTTGTTAGTTCTCTGCATGTGTAACCCAAACTTAGGAATGCGGCAAAGGCTGTTTGGGGCGGTTGTGTTACAGGAAGTCCCGCCTTTTGATCCCAAGAGCTGAGCACTTTGTTGATAGAGAGGTGTCTAAGGAAAAAACAAACAACCTATTACATTCTACACTGCATTAAAGTCCACATGAAGTGCCTTGAAACTGAGCTGACGCGTAGGATGATGTCATCAGAATGGTTGCTCCGTATCGGTGGTAGAGAGAGACTGTGAATTTTGAGCGCGTATATCTTCTAAATGCGAATTTTGACATTGTTTCGAAGCGCACGAGCTTATAGATAGCCTTAAGTCTGATTTATTCATGCTAAAAAGATACAAAATTTTTGATTTCATGGGGACTGAATTTAAACCGACTGAAGTTAATCTGAGGTTTTGCTGCACAGGAGCTCGGATTGTTTTTGTATTAGAGCTTTGAGACGTATCTTAACTTGATGAAGTTTTCGGATTTCCTCCATAAACGCTGCTGTAGAGGATTCGAGGCTGTTTCCGATCCTGAGAGTTCAGTACATCACCGCTTGCTTTGTTTCCTCACCGTGATTTTTCTCTCCTTCCTTCTTGTTGTTTCCGTTTATCTGCTTTAAAGTGCACCTATTATGGATTTGAAACGTGCCTAATTTTGTTTTAAAGCTCTCGTACGATAGCTTTACACGCATCCGGGGTCCAAAATGATTCGTTCTAAATGATTCGTTCTAAACTCCTCCTTTCAGAGAGCATACTCTGCTCTGATTAGTCCGATGTCCCAGTCCGTTGTGATTGGTCTACCGCTGTCAACGAGCAGCCGATGAAGACCAGAGGCGGGGCTTTTTGTTCTAAACCTACGTAGGTTAGTACAGGAAGTAACCCTGGACTCGTTTCAGCTTTTCAGAATCGGTTCCTTCTTTTGGGAGTCAATAACTCCGTTTGTCGTGCGCTTTTTTTTAAAAAAAAAAACAAAAAAAAACGTTAAACTTTGCAGATCTTTTACATTCACAAACAGCTCTATAACACACTACATGAAAGGTAATATTTGAAAAACCATAATAGGTGCACTTTAAACCTCGGCGTAGAAATCAGGAATTTTTCCCCAGACGTCTGTTCACATTTTTATAATATCAGTGAGATTGTTGCGGGCGGTGTTTAATAAAGGAATAAAGAATGCTGTGGGTTGTTTTTTTTTTGTTGTTTTTTTTTTTTAGAAACTCGAGGTGTGGAAGTCTACTCCCTTATCAGGAATGTGTGTGTGTGAATAGACAATCGCACTAGAGAGAGGTCTGAGCTTGGGATAATGGAAGTGAATTAATGTCGCTGATTAAAGCTCGATGCTTGGCTGCTCTTGAGCTCATAGCGCTATTGATCTCTGAGCACCTGTCCCTCTGATTAGTGCTCATAAGACTAAGGCTTTCATCTCACACTGACACACAGAGGAATGCAGTACACACACCTCATACACACACACACACACACACACACACACACACACACACACACAGCCAGATGTTAGTTCCTGGTGTCTTCTGAAGCTGAGAGACCCATACATTGTTCTGAAATAATATCATCCAGCTACATTTTGTATTCTGTTAAAAGAAATGGTTTGTGTAGTCTATAGAAAGCGATTTTGTTTACTTTGGAGTTTTAATAAAAAAAACAACAGATTTGAATTCTCCTCTTGAATGGTTGATTCTGGTTATATAAATCAGATTTGAGGTCAAATATGTTGAAATAATATGGGGAAAAAGCTGTCGGATGTTCCTGTGGATGAATTCACATAGGGTAAAATAGTGTTGTTGATGAGTAGAGGACTTATTCTCATTAGAATTGTGAATTGTAGAATTGTTAACTGATCATGGATTTAACGCCTGCGTCGCAGGTGGGGTTTTTCTGGATTCTGGGTCATTTTAACCAAGTGTTTGGTACGTTTGACGGAGTTGTCCGGAGCGGTCCGAAGACGAGATGGTCTGGGGTTCGCTTAACACGTAGTGTGGTCCGCGTCAGGTGTGGAAGCTGTTCGTTCTCAGCGTTCTGAAGAATAAGAAACAAATGCGACGATGAACAATGATGTGCCACGCGTCCAAAAATGACCGTTCTTCACCACTCCGCTGCGATAAAACGGATCCACGGTTCGTAAGGAATTCTTCCATGCGAAAGCAAGCCTGAGATGATAAGCCCCGCCTCCAAACGAGCCCAGAATCGGTTCTGAATGCAGGATTCAGACCAAGTATGAAGGACACTCTTGGAGAGCAGTGTTATTTCTTTCAGTTTGAAGAAGGATGATGTTGGGTAAAACTGAAGTCACGTTCCAGTCTACTTCGTCGAAGTGTGTTTGCAGTCCCTCCAGGATTTCACGATTTAGCGATCGCAGAAACGAGCGCGAAAGCACGCAGACGCCACAATGTTCGAACGAGCTCGCAATTTTTACATTTTTTTTTTTAGAAACTTCGCGGATTTTGCGCCGAGACGCGTCGTGATGACGTCACGTGACACGTCTCGGCCCGAATCTGCGCAAAATCTTTCGGTCAGAGCCCTCTTCGATTCACGTGCGTCGTACGTGAGTACAGCTAAAACAAACATCACTGCGAAACGACAATTTTGCCAATTCAAGTAGTTTTTCAAAGTAAAAAAAAAAAAAAAAAAAACACAAAAAAAAATCCACATTTTGAAAAAAGCCGCAGCAAAATCGAGCATTTTTGACCTCAACAATCATATAAAAGCTCCACGAAATCCTGAATGGACTGGTGTATATACGTGACGTTTTAGTCTTGATGCAGTTTAAGTTAACACTGATGCGGTTTGTCTTACTGCAAGACCTTTAACCCTCTCTCCTCCAGAGGCGCCGTATCATGGCTGACCCTGCACTCTGACCCCGGCTTCCTACCAAGCCGGGATATGCGGAGAAAGAATTTCACTCTACTGTAACGTGTACTGTATACGTGACGAAATAAAACGAAGGCTTCAAAGGTTTGTCTCGAAGATGGTTTCGGCTCACGTTATTGGTGCATTTCCTGTGACCTGGAGGAAGAAAAAAAACCCCAGCACCTTTATGTTTTTCATTTCCCTTCTCATCCTCGGTCTCTTTCTCTCCCCCCTTTTCTCTGTATGTGAGACGGTTAAATAAAGACTCCCCCATCCTCAACCCCCTGGGCTCTCTGGCATCCCTCATAGTCTGATGGAGTTAAAGCCAAAGTGTTGGAATGTGCCAGGAATGTTTCAGCGCTCAGAACGTCGAACCCGTCTGCCCTCATGAGACGCCCTCGTGCCCTTGTTAGGGACACTGCAGAGACTAATTTTAGAGCTGCTGCTTTGTAAATCAATGTTCAGAGGACTGTTGTTTTTTTTTTGACCCCCAGCTACTATTTATTTTGAGCAACGTAACATTAGGCTAAAACATCATTCTTGGTCAGATGATATTTTCTCTCACGTTAAGGCTGATGAGAAATGAAGGTTATCGTGTAACATGGTGGAAACATTAGAAATGAGTCTAAAACCTTTTTTTTTTTTCTTTGTATGCTTCATGATTTTTAGCCGAATTGACATTGTTATTGGTTATTACCCTGCTGAAGCTTTTATCGGTATACCCCTACGGTGTAGCGTTCAAGATAAACGAATTACAGCCTTTAATTCCGAATCATTTCGGCATCATGAGCACAGGACAGAACCTCCTGCTGAAAAAACATGGAAGCTCTCAGAAATACACATCATGCGGCCCAGTTTCTCCATCACGTTTCACTTGACTGAGGCCCACACACACACCATCACACACCATCACACATGTACTCCACGCCCCCCAGTGCCGGGCTCAGATCTCCATTCAGAGCCCAGACCTCATTTCTGCTGACTTTATCACTTGAAGCTCCGCCCACTCTCCGGGTCTTTCTCTGGATTTTAAAGCCGTGAATGCGTTACAGCGGCGCTGGATAATCGCACGGCATTACAGCCTGTTGTACGAGGCATTAGCTGGAAGAAATGACCTGGTGGGATGATGTAAAGAACGAGCCACTAACGCTGATGAGGCTCGATCAGGGCACCGCCGCCAAACCGGGATTAGTCGAGCCATCGAGGCTTACACTCGAGCTCGCGTTCTGTCTCGGTCTCTTTATTCCGCTCCAGTTTGGACAGCGGGGGGACGTTTTAATTGGTGTGGATGATCTGACGATTGTTAATCGTAGCTTTTTTTTGCAAAAAACATAAGGAAATATTTTGCGGAAGAAGATTCGACTTTGACCTTTTCGGCATTTCTAGTACCATAGGTTCCGGTTCCTGTAGTTTGATCAAAACCAATAGAAGCTCATTTTAGCCAGAGGAGGGCATAACAGCAGTGATGGATTAAAACACTAACCTGGGATTAATTCTGATTATCCACCATGATAGACAGCAAGAATTTTACTTAGAATAGAGCTTTTTTCTTTTTCTCCAATTCTCATACGACAGCTGCCAATCAGGGAGTGTGAAAGCTAACACGTGCTTGCTCTGAGACACGTGACGCTAACCAACCACATCGTTTCAAACTGCTGCTCATGCTGCATCACAAGGCGGCGTAACACTCATGGAGGAAAGCGCTATCTGCCTTCTTCCTCATATATGAGCACACAGATGCCCATGATTGGCTAATGTTGCTGTGATTGACAGGAGAGAGAGAGAGAGAGTATGCCCCTCCCACCTAGAGCGTATAGCCAGTTTAGCCCTCTTGGCTCTCTCTCTCTCTTTCTCTCTCTCTCTCTCTCTTTCTGTCTCACAATCTCTGGACAACTGGACAAGAACATCTGTTTGAAGAACCATTTCGTTTTCATTTTTCATTTTCGATCAGTCTAATACTTGCTGCCATCTGATCTGGAAGATTAAAAAGTAATCTGAGTTTGAAGTAATAGAGCGACAGGATTAAAGTAATCTCCGAGTGTACTCGGTAGGTTCTAGGTCAGCGGTCACCAACCGTCTTCCTTGAGATCTACCTTCCTGGAGGTCTCATCTCCAGCCAAAATCTCTCACAGCTGTTTTAGTTGATCGAGAACTTTTAAGGTAATGATTAGATGGTCAGGTGGGCAGGATTACATTTGGAGCTAAAGTCTTCAGGAAGGTAGATCTCCAGGAAGAGCTTTGGTGAAGATTGTTCTAGGTCAAGGGTCGTCTACCCGAGGACCAAAGTATTTCATCGAGTGCTTTAAAAAACGATGTAAAGGCTTCTCAGCCAATCAGGTTTTTTTTTTTTTTTTTTTTTTAAACCAAAGCTAAGTTAATACTAAAACAAAAACGAGGTAAGCCCAGTGGAGAGGCACTGCTGCAGTGGTGAGTGTCTCATAGCTGTGGAATGTCGGCGTGCAGGAGACCAGCGCCTGAGCCGAGTCACGTCTAAATCATTCAGTGAGTGATCTCTCACACACTCGCATGCAGTCTGAGCACGCTGTGACCTCCAGAGGTCAAAGGGATCAGTCTTCCCAAAGGGCCTGATCAGGGATCAGTTTATGTGCTGGGATCAGTTTATCAGCTATGTCAGGAGGCTGATCCTGGATCAACAGGCTTTCAGAAAACTCGTTGACATTAATGAGTGTGTGCAGATTTAAAGCA
>JANDJT010097615.1:0-11538 GCA_024331685.1 Stegophilus panzeri
ACGCACGCACGCACACACACACGCACACGCACACGCACACGCACGCACGCACGCACGCACGCACGCACGCACACACACACGCACGCACGCACGCACGCACGCACGCACACACACGCACGCACACACACACACGCACGCACGCGCGCGCACGCGATCTTCAGTTAAAGCAATTGCTCTTTATTTGTTCTTTAATCATTATAGGATTTTGTTTTGTACTTGTGCACACTTTTATTCTTTACTAATACTTTCCAGTACTTGGGTAAGATAGAAAGTCCCCTAAGGTCCCCTTAGCTCTATTTTCCATAATATTAATTGTATTTTTAAATAAAAATTAGTAAATAGCATTATTTAAACATATTGCTAATACTAATAATAGGAATTTCCAAATTAATGGTAAACAAGATGTGAACGTTTTAAACATTTTAAAAGTTTTTTTTCTTGTTTCATGAGAGAAATTGAGTCTCTGTTGGGTTTGAAGAAGTTTATCAGAGTCAGGCTGAATGTTTGTGGTAACGATGTGAAGCAGAGTTGACATATGAGCATCAGTTAAAGATGATCTATACCTGAATCTGGTAAACTTCATTACAGAATGTTTCATCACATGTGTAGGTAGAACCAAAAAGAACCAAGAACTTCTGAGCACGTCTCCTCAAGTTTGGAAAATCCAAAACCAAGGAAGGAAAAGTCCAAACTCATATTGCAGTTAAGTGTCCTGTGATTCCTGATCCTTCTCGGTTGGTCTGGACAGCAGGACTTGCTTAAACAATTCTTTTTTGTTGGGGAAAATTTTAGTGCTGCAAAGTCCACAAACTCGCTCTCTGAAAATGTTTTTTTTTACTGTTTTTAAAAGTTTAAAAATACTTGCTGCTGGTGTAGCTACAAAAGTTTGTGATCTATCCACCATGTAAGCATCACTCAAGTTTCTGTATTTGCTGGCCGACTTAAATTTTAATTCTTAAACACAGACATCTCACCAAATTACACACACAGGTTTATCTCTGACTTTAGTAAATAAATAAATGAAAACCACATATTTTTTATAGCAAAGTTTGTACAAGATCAAACTGATCAACAGCAACTGGAAAGTAAAATGTATTGATCATCTAACGTACTTCTGCCTTTACCTTTACTTTGTTTATATGGAATGTAATATGAAATTTATGCTGCTCATGATGGGTCTTAGTGAGATTTCTTCCTTGTGAATCTTGGGAAGTCCATATAAACATGATAAACATTTTCAACAATCATCAGCTGCAGTTTTATTGGTCAGAAATCTGAAAACTGCTTGACAGCCAGAAATTCTTGATGCTGATTAGATAATTAATTCCTGTCAGCGCTGCTTACAGAAGCTGTAAGAAAGTTCCATATGGTGCAGTGCACTTTGTTTTGTAGATTTCATTAAATATGGTTAATTGTAGCAGAATTGCAGTGACTGCGCTTTAATCCAACAATAAAATCCTAAAAAACACAGCTAATAACCATTAGAATGATTGGTCAACCACAAAGAATCTCATTTGTTTACCTTGCAAAGCATGTCAGGAAATCTCAGGCTCTCTATGCTTCATTATATTTTAACAATAATTTTAGTTTAAAAACAGGTTTGAACAAAGTACAAAACAAATATTGTTAATGTGTCATTCAGTAAACATGTGGTTTAGTTTCAGTTTAGGTTTTAGTTTAGTTTAGTTTTATTTTAGAAAAGTTTGTAAACTCCATCACCATGTACATGAAACTTTTGAAAGTCTAGTGGTTTATAAATCAATATATTGTTGGGTATTTCCTTCCTACAGGAACTAGGCCCAGATAGGTCCCCAACAAACAGACCCCTAATGGATCTTTTTGTTCTTGTTCAGGCCAATAATCACACTGCAACAACTTTATAGTATTACAAAATCTTTATATAGTGAAAAGCATACATATTACAAGATTAACAGTGCACTGGATCTGAATGCTAAAGGTTAAAGTGAGTTCTAAACCCGTCGAGCAATCCGCTTTCAGAGTGACCAGTCTTCCCCATCCTTGACCTTTTATATCCCCTCCTTGCATGCAAGAAAGTTCTGCTTTCTTCTGAAGGGTATGTAGTTTATCTTTCCTCAGACGCTGGCTTTTGGTGATGTACATCCTGTCCTCTAGGAGTTATCGCTATCATGACTCCCCTACGCAACATGGTGTAGGCCCCGCAATGCTTAAGGCTGTAAATTTTTTCGGCCGTAGATTTTTTCCCAACAATATTCAACTTTTATCAGGATGTACAGGTTGGAAGGTTCTTTGTTGAAAGGTTCCCTCCTACCTGTCCGTCATTGCTTGTTACAACATTAACATTCCCTCCTCAATCTGAATGTCACAAATTCAGGGAGTCCCTGTAAGAAATACTGCCTGGACTCTCAACTCAACTTGTCTGTGTGTTCTTCTGTAGCTTTTAGGGGCACACCTGGTACTTACAAGAACAAACCACACAAGTGATTTATTATATAGTATTATATAATAATAAACCACATCTGGTTTATTCCAGCATAGTCCAAAGAAAGAACAAGATGGCAGAGTATTTATAACCCTAAGCAAGAAGATGATGCAGATGCCAAGCTGGACGGTCATAGAGGTCACTGGCCATGCTTCCATGTCCCTTTTCTCACAGATCTAATGGCAACAGTTGTTTCCCTTGACTCACCGACCATCCCCTCTTTGTATATCAGCTGAAACCAGATTTCTCCAGATACCGTAGGAGGAGACCCTTGCCATCAGCTGTCTTCAAGGTTATAAACTGTCACACATGGACACTATTAGACATTGGACAAAAAGCATACATTTGAAATAAAAGCTTCTTTAAGTTGTCTGGCATGGATCCATTGTAGAAAAGGATCAGTTAATTCAGTGGTATATGTCACAGTGACTATTACTGCAAGTTCACTATAATTTTGGTCCCCCAGTGGGGTATCTGGTTTTTCATAACTTTTGACCAAAACTTTGTCACCCACTGCAAAGGGGTGTGTATTTTCTTTTGAAATTGTGGGTTTCTTTGAATTCACCTGTGTCTAATAATCTTGTTAGGTTTTGAGAAGACCTGCAGCATACTCACTGAGGTGTACGTCAAGGTTACTCATTCCCACAGCTTGCATTCCCCATCAACTTGGCACAGGTAATAGACATCCCATTATTGTTTTAAATGGTAAATGGTTATCTAGTGTTATGTGTGAGGTCATTTGCATATTAGCAAGCACTAGGGGTAACACTTGTACCCAATTGTTAGAACCTGTACTTTGCATAGCCTTTCTGAGTTTACCTTTGATAGTTCTATTCGCTCTTTCTACCATACCAGATGACTGAGGGTGGTGAGGAATATGAAAACACCAGTGGTTTTTTAGGGTTTTTTTAGTAATTGCGTGACTTTTAAGGTAAATGGTGTACCTTTATCTGAGTCTATCCCCAAAGAAATACCATATTAAGAAATAGTCTCATTAGTGAGTCTTGCCATCACTGTCCGAGCATCTGCCTTATTACAATGAAAGGCCTCTACCCATCTTGAGAATTTGTCAACCGTCACAAGAAGATATTTGAATGGACCTTGCTTTGGCAATTGAGTAAAGTCAATTTGACATTCTTGAAATGGGTTATCTGGTGTTGGGATGTGTTGATGTACTGCACCTGGTTTAGAAATATTGTTTTTAGCACAAAGTAAACTTCTGTCCAATATGTTATGATCATGTGTATACAAATTGTTATTGCAAAAAATTTTAGTCAAGTCTTCTACTACCTCTCTTCATCCGTGATGAGTATGGCCATGAAATTCACAGACGAGGAAAAGAGTACAAGCAGAGGCATTTCTTGCCATCAATCCAAATGCCATCAACCTCAAAGACATTCTGGGAATCCCAGAATTGCTGATCTGTCAGAGAGGCAGAAGATTGCAAAGAACATGTCAATGTCTGGTAAAATAGCTCTGAGTAAAGGACCAGAGGAAACCAGTAATATATATAAGAATGGTGGAGTTTGTGTTGAGGCAGTGACTTTTTTGGCCATTCTATCTGCCAGAGAATTACCCTTAATTTCAGGAGTGTCACCTGAGGAGTGGACACTAGTTTTGACAATAGCTAAGGATTTAGGTAGATGAAAAGATGTAATTAGATCTTGTACAAGTGATAAGTGGAAGATGGGTTTACTATCAGCTACAGTAAAACCACAGGATTCCCAAATATAACCAAAATCATGGGCTACATCAAAAGAATAACGTGAATCAGTGTAAATAGTAACCACCTTATCTACTGATACAATACATGCACAAGTAAGAGCAAACAACTCAGCAGTTTGAGCAGATGAAAAAGGACGTTAGTAAGCTTCAACAGATATGCTCACAGCCTACAGACCATGTAACCACAGAGATACAAACCATCAGCTGGTTTCAAACAGGAATCATCAACAAATAGAATATTGCCTGTAGGCAGAGGAACAGAAGATAAATTTGAGCGGCTGCTGGTGTCAGAAACAATTGAAATCATGCAGTCATATTCATTACCTGTCTCACAGTTATCCTGAGCATTCAATAGACGTTGTAATGCATTTGCAATGGTGTCATGGGAGGAAGTGGCCTTAATAGTAAGGCTTTCTGTAGCCAATAAAATGGCTTCATAACCAGAATGCCATTGAGCAGATGGATGTTGTGTGTTTAATTTGTGTAAAATGTGACTAACCTGGTGTGAATAATGTAAAACAAGTGGATGAGAAAGGACAAATTCTCAGCCTCTGTTACCATAGTGTACAGGCAGCCACAGCATGCAGACTGGTAGGTAAACCCTGGGCCACAGTGTCGAGAGTTTTTGAGAGAAACGCACAAGGACGCAGTCCACCCCTGTGTTTGGGGGCAGGGCGCTGAGTGTCCATTATGATTTTGACACGTTCTTGTGTGAGCTTTTTGGAACCTTGAGACAGTTCATGTCCAAGATAGTGTACAGTGGGGAGGCAGCACTGTAGCTTGGTCTTTAAGATTTTAAAACATTTCGATGCCAGCAGCTGGAGGAGGCATAGGGTGGCCGCCTGACAGAGTTTATGGGTCTCAGCGGACACTAGCAGATAGTCGGCATACTGGTGAACCAGGGAACCCAGAGGAAGTACCAAATCACCCAAGGCATCCCTCACAATTGCTGTGAAGACCGCTGGTGAATCAATTAACCCCTGTGGCAGCCTGGTTCACGTATACTGGTGCCCCCTGTGAGTGAAAGCAAACAGAGGCTGGGTCTGCCTTCTACAGGAACACTGAAAAATGCAGAACATAAATCAACCACAGAAAAATATGAATGAGTACATGGTATGGGTGACATAATGGATGGCATATCAGGTACCACTGGTGCTACAGGAACAATGAGATCATTAGTTTTGCATAGATCTTGTTTGAAATGCCATGTTCCATCAGGTTTTGGGACAGGGTTGACTGGTGTGTTGTAAGGGCTCATGCATGGAATGACTCCACCCTGCTCAAGGAGAGAAGACAAAACAAGACCAACACCCTTGTGTTTATTAGGAGTATTAAGCAGATACTGTTTAATATAAACTGTATCTAGATGCTTAATTGTAACCTTGTAAGATTTACACACAATAAGCCTTACTTCATTTTTATGATCTGCCCATAAAGAAAAGGGACGTGATGACAAGAAGGGAGGGGGTTTTATTGCAGAAGCAGCAAGAGCAGAGTTAATAATATTGTGAGAAAGTGAAACTGCAGATAAAGCCAAAAGCTCTAAAAAGCAATCATCATCTGTTTGCACTGTTATAGAAACAAAAGTGTGGCTGAAGAATCAGAGGGACAACAAACAGACAATGGTGATGTGAAATAAGATAAAAATGGGACCCCATCAATTCCCACAGAGCTTACTGACTGCACAGACAGGCCCACTGTAACCCCACCAGAGAAGGCATATTGGCTCCTGTGTCTAATAAGAAAAGACACTCCTTTCCGTCAATACTCAAAATTAAGAGTGGGAGCTCATCATTTCCTGGCGAAGGAGGGAGGAGACATGTAAGATAGATGCAGCTGGGGAGTCCCTGCTCTGTGGTCACTTCTATTGTTGAGACTGGTAGGGATTCTGCTGACCATAAAGAAGTCCATGGTACAGCTCCAACTGATAATTTTGGGGTGTTCCTATCTGTTCCTATCATAATTTCTCTCTGAATTCCCTAGAGACCTAGGCTGACCCTGTCCTCCATACTCATAATGCTTTTTTTATGACACTCTTTTACCCAATGTTTCTTTCTCCACAATAATGACACTTTCCTTTTTTCCTTTTAAACTGCCCTTCATCTTGACCATGCTCCATCTTTCTACCCTTACCTTCATTAACCACAGATAAACATGCTTTACACTTCGTCTCAAACAGCCCATCACCCTCCATAGTACGTATCTTTTCTCCTGCTTGACTTATATGCAAATTATTCCTATCTGTAAGATGCAATTTTAAAACATTCCTAATGTCAGAGTAACAATTATTCATAAAAGTGGATGAAAATAAAGGATTAGGTTCCCCTTGATCTAATTCCATCCCCCTGGATACTTCCATACCTCCTGAAATGTGTTCCAAAACTTTGTAGTGAGTTCACTCCTCTCCTGTATACAGTTAGTAACTTGTGAAAGATTCTATTATTTGAGGAATGTCGATCTGGGGGTCAAGAATAGGCACTTCCCTTATGAGTAAAGTTTCATCATAAGAGTCTCCTAGTTTATTCTGAAGAATAAATTGATAGTCTGCACCAATAAGATTACCATGGCAACTTGACTTCATTAACATGTCTACAAACAACAGTGGTTTATTTGGGGATGGTAATAGACTAATGATATCTTAACTCTGATGGATATGGTGGTTTAATGGCAAAACATTTAGGTTTTCTGAAGCACACACAGGTATTATTCCTAAGTGGTCTTGGTTGGGGTTTTTTGTTATGTTAATCCCAGTCAGTTTCTGTGTCTGAGTCGGAGTCTGTTTCAGTCATTTTTTGTGTAATTTTTGGTTTAGTGTCAGTATTAATGTCTGGTTCAGTAGTCACATTTATAACTGCTAAAGCATTCAAAGGATATACAGTGGGTGCTGAGAGGTCCAGAAAGGGAACAGGAGCTGAAGGAATGAACTTAGGTTCCACGGAAACATATGGGGATGGGTCGGTTGTAGATGTGGAAATGGAAGTAATTTCATTATTGTTACAATGCAAACCTTTTGTGCCTCTCTTTTTTCCCCCATTTCATTCTTATTTTTCTTTGGTTTAGGAATGGCTTATAATATGTTATTCAAGGTATACATGTTCTTTTTCTTGTCCCAGTATGCTTTCATGTCAAACCAGGTACCATAACCTTCCCTCATATAGACTAAATAAAATCCCACCCATGATTACCTATGCCATCTTAAATCATGTGGTGGGCAGAAGCCAAATAACCAGATTCAAAAGACCTTGATGTGGATATGGAGGAATTTGAGGAGTGGATTCAGTCTATCCCACTAAGTTGTCTTACCATAGATTAACATAAAAATCTAAACCAAATCGATTTATCCAATCTTTAGGCGACTCACCAGGATTGGGTATAGGGAACAAACCACCCATATCGACACTTATTTAAGCAACACAGAAAACACAGTTGAGTAATGTCCTAAATTTGTATAGCACACTCTATGCCCAGAACATAGCTGGGGCTTACAAGTGTTCCACCAGAAGTAACCTAACCATCGAGTAATACTGCCAACCAGGAATTACAATCAAATCTTGTCTTACCTGGAGTATCACACTGGGTCACCAAGAACTGTAAGAAATACTTCCAGGACTCTCTCAACTCATCTTGTCTGTGTGTTCTGTTGTTTTTAGGAGCACTCCTGGCACTAACGAGAACACACTACACAAGTGCAATTACATCTGATTTATTCTAGGATAGTACAAAGATGAACATCCAAAGCAGAGCTTTTATACCCCCCTAGTGCATGAGAAAAAAGAACAACCTCTATGATTAGACCATCTTTACGACACATCTGGGTTTGGTAGACTATGTGTATCCAGATAAGGAGTTGTTTTATCTTAGCTGTACAGAAACATTCATGCTGAGACAGCAAAGTCCAAATATCATAATGTTCCAGTTTAACACTCGAGTACCTATGTCAGCACTTCTACACTTGCATGAAAGACCAAAGGTTATACCACAAAGGAAAAATAAAATGTTACAGGTTGCATACATTTCTACAATCAGATTCAGGTATAGATCATCTTTGACTGATGCTCATGTATCAGCTCTGCTTCACATTTCCACCTCAAACATTTAGCCTGACTCTGATACACTTCTTTAAACCCAACAGAGACTAGATTTCTCTCATGGAACCAAGAAAAAATGTTTAAAGTGTTCCCGTCTTGTTTACCATTGATTTGAAAATTCTGATTATTAGTATTAGCAACATGTAAAAACAATGATATTTAATATTATGGAAAATAGAGCTAAGCCTTTTGATTTAGCACTTCACAATATTTTTTTGTTTCTCATTTGGCCCCATTGAAAAATAATGCAAAGCAAAAAACTTTCAACAGCATAATCTCCATGTGAAGAAAAGTAATGGGACCTTAGGGGAATGTCTATTTTACCCAAGTACTGGAAAGTACTGAAAAATAATTAAAGTGTGCACAAGTACAAAACAAAATCCTATAGTGATTAAAGTACAAATAAAGAGCAATTGGTTTAACTGAAGATCATGTGTGTACAGAGAGAGTTGGAAACATAATGACATGAAATCAGATGTTATGAGAACAATGTTGAAAATAAGGACAGAAAAGAGTTTATTGTTTATAGAGTGTAGGTTAACTATTAGTGCACTTTACTGACTAGAATGAATTCGTTTTAATTCTATAATGAACTTTCTAGCTTCGACAATCATCAGCTGCAGTTTTATTGGTCAGAAATCTGAAAGCTGCTTGGCAGCCGGAAACTCTTGACCCTGGTTGGATAATTAATTCCTGTCAGCTCTGCTTGTTGTCAGGAAGCTGTAAGAACGTTCCAAATGGCACAGTGCACTTTGTTTTGTACACTTTTGATTTAGTTCATTAAATATGGTTAATTGTAGCAGAACTACAGTGACTAAAATCCTAAACAACAAGTCGTATAACAATTACAACGATTGGTCAACCACAAAGAATCTCATTTGTTTACCTTGCAAAGCATGTCGGGAAATCTTTTTTTACTATATTTTACCAATAATTATACTTCAAAAACACGTTCAAACTAAGAACAAAACAAATGTTGTTAGTGTGACATTCAGTAAATATGTAGTTTAGTTTATTTTTAAAAAATTGTAATCTCCACAATGTGGGTGAAATTTTTGAAAGTGTAGTGGTTTATAAATCAATATAATTAACTTTCATTAATATGTACAGGTTGGTTGGTTCATTGATACATGGTACCTTAGAACCTGTACGTCTTTGCTTGTTAGGATTACAGTCCCATCATGCAAATCGCCACTGGCAGTACGCAGTTAACAAGGCACCCCTGTTATAATGTATATAAAGAATCCCATGACTGACATTCGGCGGACAGTATTGTGTAAGAACTCTTTGTTTGTAACACTGAGCGGACTTTTCTTCCACCTAGCGTTCTCCAGCGGCGGTTTTTGGTAATGTCTGGTTTGTTTAGTTCATGATTTCCGGTTTTGATTTATAATATTTCAGGAATTGTTTCACTCAGTAATTTGTTTTGTTGTTATTAATGAAATCTCAGTTATACTTAAGCTTTCATGCCTTATTACTGCTCACACGTGACACAATACTGTCCCTTTATAAAGATGGCGGAGCTACTGAATCCTCAGTGAATGTGTGCAGAGTATTACAGAGGACTACGTCATAACCTGGAGGAAATCACCAACAAAGTTGCTGCAGAGCTTGAGATGGAGAAGGGAATATCTCAAACACTAAAGGAGACCCTCAACATCATTGCTTCTAGGTCTTACTCCACTTTCTCCAAGCCCACTTGCGTTTCTTGCTCATGTTGACCAGCGCCCCGACCCGGTTTCTGCATTATTTGTTTGTGTTGACCGGTGCCCTGACCCGGTTTCTGTGTTTCCCATTTGTACTGACCAGTGCCTCAACCCGGTTCCTTTGTTGCCTGTTTTTGTTGACTGAAGCCCCAACACTGTTTCTGCGTTTCCAGCCAATGCCAACCGTTGTCTTGACCTGGTTCCTGCATTCCCTGTGTTTTGCTGACTGGTGTCCTGACCTGGTTCCTGTGTTCCCTGTTTTTGTTGCCTAGTGCGCTGTTCCAGTTACTACATCTCCTGTTTGTGTTAACCGGTGCCCCATTCCAGTTTCTGCGCCCCTGTCCAATGCTGAAACAGTGTCCCATCCCGGTTCCTGCATCTCCTGTCCATGCTGATGGTGCCCCGGCCTGTATTATGCATCTCCTGTCCATGCTGACTGCTGCCCCGGCCTGGCTCCTGAGTCACCCATCCATCCTGACCACTACCCCGGTCCAGCCCCTGCATTTCCTGCTGACAGGTGGTTTGGCCCGGCCTCTATATTCCTGCTGACAGATGGTTTGGCCTGGCCCCTGCGTCTTTGGTTGACAGGTGGTCCAGCCCAGCCCCTGTGTCTCCTGTGTCTCCTGCTAACAGGTGTTACATGCTGTCTCCTGCTGAACAGCATTTTATTCTGTGTCCTCTGCTGACTGGTGTCCCTAGCTGAGTCCTTCATCCTCTGCTGACTGGTGTCCTGAGCTGACCGCTGCATCTCCTGATGATCGACGTCCTGAGCCACCCCTGCATCCCTTGACGATTGGAGTCCCAAGCTGACCCCTGCGTCTCCTGACGATTGGTGTCCTGAGCTGACCCCTGCGCTTGCTGACTGGCGACCTGTGCCGGTTCCAATGGTGCCTACAGCTTAGCATATGTGCCAGATCCTACAGCATCTGTTGAAAGCGGCCCCGTGCCAGTTCCTATGGCATCTGCTGTGTTCCATGTTGGCTCCTGCTGTTCCTGTGTTTGGGGCCCATGAGTCTAGGAGTAAAAGAAACTGGAGGAATGACTTTTCTGTACCTGTGGTCAGGGGAGGAAACAGATGGGCAGGTTTCTGTCCTTCATCAGCTAATTGAGAAATATGTGGTCATCAAGGTCGTCCTCCTTCTCAGCTCTTGTTTTCTTAATTTTATTATAACAAAATTATTGCTTTTAACTGCCTGCATGCATTTCAATTCCTTTATAAGAATACCAGAGCCAAAGGATCAAAGAAGGAGAAGAACAAGCCTTTATTTATCATTACACATATACAGATGTACAGTACAAAGAAATTCTTTCTTCGCATATTCCAACTGCTATGGAGATTGGGGTCAGTGCGCAGGGTCAGCCATCACAAGGCGCCCCTGGAGCTCACAGGGTTAAGGGTCTTGCTCAAGGACACCACCAGTAAGCCTGGATTCGAACCACCAACTTTCTGGTCTATAGACCAGTGCTATATACAATAGGCTACACTGTCCCTGATGCAGCTACAATAAAATTATTTAACTTTCTTAGTGATAATAATAAAAATAAATTATTCTAAACT
>JANDJT010097955.1:0-10947 GCA_024331685.1 Stegophilus panzeri
CCCTTCAAGATCAATAAGATATCTAAAATCTAATATTTTATATATACATATGCTTACAACCTGAAAGCCTGACAATGTCCAATCTCGTCAAATTTTGGAAGCTAAGCACGGTAGGGTCTGGTTAGTACTTGGATGGGAGACCGCCTTGTGAATACCAGGTGCTGTAAGCTCATGCTTGGAGAGGAGATGGGCACCACCAAGCTTTCTCAAACCCACAGAAAAGACATGAGTTCATGTCTTCCTATGATCGCAGAGCAGTTACGGGACTGAAAAACAACAATGAATATATATTTACCTTCATACTCTATAAAGCTGATCTACAGTGGTGCTTGAAAGGTTTGTGAATTTTCTATATTAATGCATTAACATGACCTAAAATGTCAGATATTTACAGAAGTCCTAAAATAAGTAGACTCCAGTTAAACAAAGAAAACAAAAATAGTACTCGGTTAATTGTTTATTAAGTGAATAGGATCCAATATTACCTACGTATTTGTGAGTAGCAAAATTATCTTTTTTTTTTTAAATATCTGGTATGACCCTCCCTATGTAGCAAGAACTGCTTCAACTCTAGTTTTCTTACTTAACTGTTTGCTTAGGTCATCCCACAACATTTTAACAAGATTTAGATATGGACTTTGTCTTGGTCATTCCAAAACATAAACCTTATAGTTCTTTAACAATTCTTTAATAGAATGACTTGTGTTCTTAGGGTTGTCACCTTTATTCATGAGCCACATTCGCTTAGGATACAGTGTATAGAAAGGTATCCTAATATTTTCATTTGGATATTGAAAAGCAATCCTGGCCCAAATGCAGATAAACCATGATACCATGACCAAACCATTAGGGACAGTGTAGCTTAGCTTTGGGCTCTGAACCACAAGGTTCGGGGTTCAACTCCAGGTTTTACTGCACACTCGCTGTTGGGTCCTTAAACAAGACTCTTAATCCTGTCAGCTCCAGGGGTGCCATGTGATGCTGACCCTGCGCTCTGACCACAACTTACATACAGGTTGGGATATGCAAATAAACAAATTTCATTCAGAATCAATAAAGTATCTAAAATATAAAACTACCGACACAATCTTTCACAGGTGTGGGCTGAGACTCGTATGCAGGAATGAAATACATAACACTTTTTATGAACAAAAAATGTTTAAATCTTGTCTGTCTGCAAAACTTTTTTTTCAATAGCCCTTTGGCATTTCTCTTGCAGTTCTGCCATGGACTTTATTGCTGTTTAATGTTTTCTTGATGGTAGACTCATTAACATTAACCTAAGTCAATGTAAAAGATGTGTTTAGTTGCCAAAACTAAAGTCCAAACCTTTTTAAAGATTGCTTTGTAACCTTTCCATCCTAATTATCATGTTTTACATGATATACTTCCACAAACATAAGTTGTGAAAAACAGCCTACGATAGGTCCATGTTCTTATAAAACAGGGTGCCCTCTTACACCTGACTGTCATCACATTGAAAACACTTGACTCTAATTTTAGCTTTAAAGTAACTGCTAATCAACATTCACATACTTTTGCTATTCAGAAATTTTAATATATTATTTTCCTTAATAAATGAATTGCAGAAATTAAAATGCTTGTATCATTTGTTCAACTGGGATCTCTTTGCCTGCTTTTGTGACTTCTGTTAAAATCTGATGATGCTTTAGAGCAGAGGTCACCAAACTACGGCCCATGGGCCAGATGCGGCCCTCGACGTAAGTTCATCCGGCCGCTGCAGATACTTGAATTTGCTTGATAAAACATATAGAACATGGAAATTTTGTAATAAAATTTGAATTTTAATGTTATGCTTAGAATACTAGGAGATTATAATGCGTGTGGAGACATCCTGATTTCTATGTGCGTTAAAATTACTATTGTAAATTTTGAATTATTATATCTAGATTATTTTTTGTTTATTGTAACGTTTACTTATTTCGCACCATCCTGTGTTATCTCCGCTCTGACATTGATATGGTTTCCATGGCAATACACACAAACACGCATTCCCCACCCCCCAGATGTGTCTGACTGTCAACACAGGTCCAACACTCCCGAAATATTTACTTCTTTTTATCTGTCATCCATTTTATAGGTATGTAACAAGGATTTCTTTATTTGGCAGTGATAGGTAAGTGAACTACACGTGTGGTTAGAGGTCGTAAAGTAACAAAAATAGATTTGGATTTGTGCAAATTGTGTCTGATGTACTCATCTTTTTGCTAACTTCACTTCTTTGACAACTTTTTAGTAAATAAACATTGTTGTTTTTGTTTTTTGTTCATTGCACGCCACTCACCCATGTTTAACATGGAATGTTAAACTTGGTTTTTTGTCTTTTTTCCCAGAGCTTTTGTTCTGGCTTGCAAGTATTGAACAAAATAATTATGCGGCCCGCACTCGTCATTTCAGTTATCTGGCCCGCTGCAAAAAATGTTTGGTGACCCCCTGCTCAATTTTTGTTCTGGATGGCAAAAGTACATGTTCATTACCTTTCTTTTTGAAATACTAAGGTTGTTCTAGAAACCTTTCTAATTAAAAGCATACTAACAATGCTATTGTGTAAAGGAAAAATACATAAATGTAAAACCAAATGATTTAAACATGTTTATGAAGCAATCAATCAATCAGCCAATCAATCAATCAGCCAATAATTAGCTCAAAACTAGTAATTACAAAACATTAAAAAGTGAAGAAAGTTTACCGGCAACAACTGTCAGCTAACTGCCAAAACACAAGGTGACTAAACCACTGAATTCAGGCCACAGTACACAGAAAAGCATGGTTTGGGGATATTCATACCATCATGTCTGGCTTATAACCTACAATGAATCATAGATCACGGTCACTATATCAGAATACTTGAATAGGTCATGTTGCCTCTTGCCAAAACAGAAGTACCATTTAAATGTGTTTCAACAAATGACCTCAAACACACTAGATTTGGTGGAATGTAGTCCAAACAACCTTGCTTGACTTTTACAGGGACAGTGTAGCTTACTTAGTAGGTAGAGCTTCAGGCTGTCAACCAGAAGGTTGGGGGTTCAAATCCAGTTTCTTTTACACTAGTTATTGTTGAGTCCTTGAGCATGACCCTTAACCCTGTCAGCTCCAGGAGCACCATATGATGGCTGACCCTGTACTCTGACCCCAACCTTTATGCAAGTTGGGATATGGGAAGAAACAATTTTGTTGTACTGTACATCTGTATTTGTATAATGACAAATAAAGGCAATTATTTTTCTCTTAATAGATGACAGACGTTTGTATATTATTTTGATAGCAGTTTTTATTAAATGACTCAATTCTTGTTAGTTGTTAACTGTTAATTTTTTAATTGTTAACTAAACTTTTTTTTAAATCATCTTCTTAAAGTGTTACCTGCTACCCTGCGGAATCTTCTCTTTATTTGGTACACTGCTGGATTGCTGCCACAGTTAGGTGTGACTTGGTAGGTGTATTTCTGTGCCAGTCCACCTACACACACACACACACACACACACACACACACACACACAAACCATTTAGCTTTGGCACTAACTTACTTTTTCACAAGTCACATAAGAATTTTGTATTAAGCTTGTTTACATGTTTATATTAGACATTACAGTTAGTAAGCAAACAATATAATTTGGCACAGTGTAAAACCTTTTTTGAAGAAGAATACAGACTCCTTTCTTTTTTTGTGGTGAGGCATGGATAATGCTGCAATTATGCGACCTTTTAGTCCAAAGCCTTCACTGACTGTTTTCGGGAAGCCCAAGTCCATGACCTCATTCTCAAACCTCCAGTAGTTGTTCCCCTGTCAAAAACACATGACATATGGTAACATAAATTCACCTGTGCAATAAATACATTTAGACAGAAGACAATAGTAGTAACTATACCTTAAAGAAATAAGTCTTGCCCTGACAATTGCAGCGTGTAAAGACAGTGTCAATAGGAGAAGGAATTCCCCAGACATCTTTGATTAACTGGAAAGGCCCTGGCTTTCTTTTGTCATCTAGAATCCAAAAGTAGTGACCTAAAACAAAGTTGCTGACACTTTAAATTAAACAAACAACTTGAAATATAACAAATTTAATACTATGTTATAAGATGAAATACAGATTTGGTTTCTGCTGGAAATGCTGTTTTTTCATGTAAAATAAAAAAATAAATACATTTTAGTTAATTGACTACAAAGAAAAAGTCTAGAAATGTGATCTGTCATAAACAACAGGCATTATGAAATATCCACAACTGATAAATACAGAACAAGAAAAAGAATAGCCTTTATTTGTCATTACACATATACAGAACAACTAAATTGTTTCTTCGCATATCCCAACTCTTATTGAGGTTGGGGTCAGAGCACAGGGTCAGCAATCACACGGCGCCCCTGGAGCTGACAGAGTTAATGGTCTTGCTCAAGGACCTACCAGTGAACCTGGATTCGAACCCAAATTACTTTTAATGTTAATGATAAATTGTTTCATTATTAACAGTACACAAGATTACACAATTTTGTCTCCAATTCCCACCATTTAAATGTTTTTGGACTGTAAAAGGTGGCAAACTTTACACAAAAACGACAGTAACCACCCTACCTGAGGATTAAACCCAAGGTCTTATTGCTCTGGGCTATGCACTCAGTCATTGTGGCACCTGGTAAATATGATCAATATTACAGCTAGATATATATGCTAAAGCTGTGTTTTCTGCCAGCAGAATCTAAAAGTAATTTACAGTATAAATTTCACTTATTTTAAAGAAATGGATAACATCATCAGTTAGGTAACTTTGGTAGTATTATAATAGCACTTTTCTTTTACAGGGTAACATCAGAGTTTTCTGCAGGGTGCGTCCTCTGCTTCAGAACCACGAGGCAGCTATTTCTCACATTCAGCTTTCTTCTAATGACAACAAGGCGATAACGCTCGCTAAAACAGAAGGGGTAAACTCCTAAATATGAAAATTAAGATAATAAGTAATAAGGTGTAAGGTTTTAGCATATACTAACTAAAATGGCAACTGAGTTTTTCCAGCCTTAGATATATCTTAATATTGAAATCTAACAAACCTCTGTTTTCTTCTAGTCCCATGTGGGCCGTGCTGCTGAAACACAGAGGAATTACGTCTTTAGGTTTGACCATGTGTTTGGGCCAAGAAGCACTCAAAGTGAAGTGTTTGAAGAGATTGCTCTACTTGTGCAGTCGGCTCTTGATGGTTACAATGTCTGCTGCTTTGCTTATGGCCAGACAGGCAGTGGCAAAACTTATACAATGGAAGGAGTTGACATGGATGGAATGCATGGAGTAATTCCCAGAGCTGTAAAACAGATCTTTCAGTCTGCCAAAGTGCTTGCTGAACAAGGATGGCAGGTACAGCATTGTATAGGCTTAGCGTAATTTAAATATAAAAATATAGTTTGAGCTTTGTGCCAACACTTCTTTATTCAAGTAAAGGTGATAACAATTTGTTTTGATTTACAGTATACATTTACAGCCAGCTTTGTTGAGATTTACAACGAAACTCTGCGAGACCTGCTTTACATAGGCAAACCTAGCAAGAGGCCAGAAAATGATATTAAAAAGACAGCAAACAATGAAATTTCAGTCACTAACTTAAATTATCAAAAGGTCACCACAGAGGATGAGGTATGTTTGTTTAATCTAGTCAGTAAACGCTTCTTTCCTAGTTTTTAATTACTAATCTTTAGAAATATTTTTATTTAATTTTATTAGCATTTGGTGTCATGTTGAATTCTTTTAATTACATTCATGGCATGTACAGTATTTCTTTATCTCTTTAACAATCATTAAGTTTAATCAGTACACATGTTTAAATAGATACTTTATTGATCCCAGGTTAAATATAAGTTTAAATAAACCCACCAAATTTGGTTTTTTATCTTCATGCATGACTTTGGACTAGGAATAAACCCATACATACACAAAGGGAACATGCAAACTCTATAAGGATTTAGACCATGCCATGACCACAAACCCATGACTTTTTGGTGTGATGGTCCTAATTGGGGGTCATCATGGTACCAGAATTAGAACTTTAACCCTAAAATATCACAGTTTTTGTATACAAAAAACAATACTAAAGTATGTTCCTAATTATTTTGTCACTTCAATGTCCCATGTACATTTAGGCCAAATGTTATTAATCTGTGTCCTTTAACATTCTGTAATAAATAGTATGATTGAACACAAATGGAAATGTTATTCTTTATTCTTTCTATGTTTTAGGTTGCAAACTTGATAATGTTAGCAAACCAAAACAGGTCTACCGCACGGACAAACATGAACGATCAATCCTCTCGCTCACATTCTATTTTCCAGCTGGACATTGAGGGAGAAAACCTTGATCGAGGAACTAAGTGCAAGTGTAAGAATTTGGATTAATTATTTTCTTTGAGTGTTTTGTTCATGTTGATATAATTTTTGCTGTGAGTCTTTATTGATTTCAAATTTCATAATTAATGTTATGTTCAGATGTGTTGATTTGAAACTAATTTGGTTAGATGTCTGTTCTATTCAACAGCCTTTCTAAAGTAAATATAAAAAAAATGCTTTTATACTTCTGCCCCATAGCTTGTACAGTACAGTGTTGCATTTGTGTTTCAGCTTCCTTGTGTCTGGTGGATTTGGCTGGCAGTGAGAGGGTCCAAAAGAGCCAGTCTCAAGGAGAACGATTTAAAGAGATGACTGCCATAAACTATTCTCTGTCAAATTTGGGCCTTGTGATTGCTGCCCTTGCTAATAAGGTTTGTCTCTTAGACTTGGAAGCTGTAAAATCTAATGATTCATGACAATTTTTCTAATTCAAATAAATGACTGTTTGCTTTGTTTAGGATAACTTTGTGCCCTATCGCAACTCGAAACTTACTTACCTTCTTCAGGGATGCCTGGGTGGAAACAGCAAAACGTAAGTGTTCACTATTTTCCAAATATTTCTTTGCTTGGTCCTGAAATTAATTTTAAGGTTTTTTTACTAGATTGATGTTTGTAAACATTTCACCTGAAGAAGAGAGTTTTAGTGAATCTCTTAATTCACTACGTTTTGCCAGCAAGGTTAGTGTAAATCTTTTAGTGCTGTGTTCATTGTTCAAGTTCTGTTTCTAAGTACGTACATTTTGTATTTGCAGGTAAATGAATGTGTAATTGGGACTGCCACTGCCAATAGAAAGTAACTTAATCTTTATTTTCATGGTGTATCAGAATTTTCCATTTTTGTGTTGAAGCATAATTTTAATCTTTTTATCCCTTTCATTAATGTCTTTTAAAAATCTTATTAAATTGTACAGTGCTTGCCATTTTCAGATACCTTAAGCAGTACTGTTGATTAGTCATTTAAAAACAATAAATATTTTGGTTAAAAAAAATCAGTTATTATGAAACATGCATGCATTTAGTTTCTTCCACTGCTATGTCTAATTCAGCTCAATGGCAGCTCTGTAATTACTGTATGTACTGTAATTAAAGCACAGATAATGATACAAATTACCACCCAAAGCTGTCATTGGTATATGTGTATTGTTTTGTTTATTAGGATTAAAAATGTCAAGTTACTTTTGGTTTCTTTGGTTATATTTGATCCTTATATTTGGCTATGTGTTAATTGCACAAGTTTCATCAGTACATAAGTTCACATTAAACACAAATGGCCAATGTTCAACATCTTCTATTGACCCGACTTGCATTCTTCAGGACTGAGGAATACCAATTTGAAAAGACCTGGACCACCTGGGGACTGAACCCGATACTATCTTGCTCTGTGGTGACTTTTACAGCTTAGACACTGCCACACTTAAGAGTGTTGTAAAACATATCGTCAGTGAAAAGGGAACATGCATGACTTGAATTTATCATAAACAGCAAAATGATGAGCCTTTTAATGTGTAATATGAAATTTTGCAAAAGTATTTATGAAAATGAAACTTTTTTCATGCCACACTCACATTTGTTTTCAAGAAATTTGTGTAAAAGACCAAAACAAAGTGGTAAGCAATTAAAATGAATGCATACGATTTTTTTTGTTTTCCATAAATTATCACCACTCTTGTTCTTTGCAAAATATCCCAAACTAAGACTGATGGATATAAAGTCCTAGGCATCTTCCTACCAACATTGTTTCCTGATGATGGTGTGTTCTGGGTGACCTGCATCTTTAGTTTTCAATAGTATTTCACAAAGCGGTTTGCATTCAGGTACAAAAAATGTTGGTATTATCTGACTATTTACTTTGTTGTTAAAATGCCATTATGCTTTCCCTAGATCACAATTTGGATTATAAAGCAAACAGTTTTCCTATAGACAGATTCTCCCACCTAAGCTATGTATCTCTGTATCCCATATTAAAGGCCTATGAGCATTTTGACCTTTTCTGTAATTATGTCCTTGCTTGAATTGTCGAGGTGAATTATCAGGTCTTGGTAGGTTTGTTGTTGTGCCATATTCCATTTTCAGATGATGGATTGAACAGTGTTCAATAGAATGTTTGCAACCCTGCCCAGCTTTTACACTCCTCTACACATGTAAATCAGAACTGTTTGGTGTGTTTATAGGTTTTCATGATGGATCATGTTTAAACAAACAGTTTAGGATTACCATATAGAAAATCCTTTATTCTGACAATTAGGAGAATAAATACAGATCAACATGAGCTCATATGTATTTGTCTAAAGTAGAAAGATTAAATTAGTGTCCACTAATTGAATCACTAAGTTCTTAAGCCTAATTTTCAAATATTTTCTTTGCTTACTTATACTATTACTTTTCTTAGTAACGAGTATAGTTAAAGATCCATGGTTATTCGATGTGTTGATAAATTAATTAATTTACAATATAAATTTCCCTTCCAGGATTAATAAAGTATCTATCTATTTAATAAGGGTACAAAACATCCAAATACAACTTTAATAATGTAGTCTGTGCTGTCCAGTGCCGTGAGGAATGCTCAGATCTATATATAGAAAAAAAAAAAAAACAACTCTCTATTGAGGCATTACACAAAAGCTATCACATCAGGACAGGACTCAGCAGTACATCTTCGTCTGAAAGAAATGGGTCACTCTTTTGAAGACATTAATGTCCAGATTTTGGACAGAGGCCAGGTAGTTTGAACAAGGTGTTAAAGAAGCCATTTATGTCGTTTTGAAAGGCCTTCGCTGAACCAAGGTAGTGGGTTACAACACTAGCCATCAACAACCTACAAAGCAGTCTTAAGATCTCCAAGATACATAAAACACAATTCACACATTGTTCCATGTAAACTTAACAGATCACACATTTTAATCCTGTGACCCTTACAACCCCTGTGACTTTACAGGATGAGTCAGGGACATCTCCCATTGATGTGAATATGTCAGTATTAAAATACCTGGATTCCCAACAACTTTCCAGAATTGAGGAAGCCACTTGGATGAGAGGAAAAACGTTTTTCAATGATTAAAAAGGGTCCAGTTGCCTATAATTTAAAACCAACATCAAACTATAAACAAGTTTCAGATATAAATTTGCACTTTGTAGAAACAGATAATAAACCAAAATTAAAAATCTGTAGTAATATAAACAATATATTATAACTCTTAATTGTGCCAATCATTTCATATTTTATGATTAAAAGAAGTGTCATAAAATATTTTTAAAAGATTTAAAATAATTTCTTTTGAATGTGAATTTTTTTTATTTGACTGTTCATATTTTGTTCAGTTTGGGCTTTTTTAAAAAGGATTTACAAGAGTTATAAGGACATTCATATAATGTTACATTCAACCAAATATTTTAATAACATAATAAAGATTTTTTTTCTAGATTGTTCTAACGTTATAGCAAAAACGTTTGCTCAGAACGTTCGGAGAACTTTTACATAACGTTATGAAAGTTGTGGGAAACGTTCCCTGTTAACTGTGGGAATATTTTTGCCGTCGCTGCCTGGTTTTGTTTGGTAAAAGAAACAAATATGAAGGGACATATATACACGTATACATATGGGTAAAGGGGTAATTTAATAGCGAAATGAAATCAAAACACGAACGAGACTGTTCATTTAGTTTTTAGCTCCCATGTAATTTAATCAATGGGTTTATATTCCGTGTAAAAAGAGCACATAAAACCAGAATTATTAGATTAAAATACTATTTCGTGTTTTTACTGACAAGCGACCAAATGTTGAGAGTTTGGACTGATTTTCCAAAAGCAGCACATTTTTAGTCGGCCGAGTCTAGCCTGGAATCCTTAAAGGTAATTTAGCATGTTTATAACCGTGGAATTGTGAAGACCGCTAACTAAAATGCGTTGACGTTAAATTCTTTTATTTGCTTTCCTAACACCAATAACAATGAAGATTTTGCTTTGTGAATGTGTTTGTTTGGGCTTTTAGAAGACTGCGTTGGTAAGCTTTAACAAGCATTCGGTTTGCGTAAAGTCGCTCGTTAGCTTAGCACACCGTGTTAGGTTCGTAGCGTCAGCTTTTAAAATGTAGTCTTTGCGTGCAATATTCACAATAATAAAACATTTCGTGTTACCAGTTTATTTGCTACTGTCGCTATAAATAAAAGACTCCTTGGTTTTAATATATGCGTACAATTACTCTCAAGCTTATTGGTTAGCTACGTAGCGTAATTATAGGTAACCACGATAATATTTCGTTATGGTACTTTATATTCGCTCTCGTTCAAAGAATCATTCCACGTGGTTTTATTTTAATTTGTTTTTTCAGGTCAATCGAAGTACTCGCGTAGAATGTCTTTGAAGAATTGTTTGGCCTCCCACTAACAGTTTTGGAAATAATCGTATTGTTGGACAATACAAGCACCGGATATCAGTGCGTATTTGTTGTTTGATAAACAGTCTTGAATATAAAATTCATAAACATATATACACGACTAGTCATGACAAATAGTCAAACTATTATTATTATTATTTGTTTACTTCTGGATGAATTCAT
>JANDJT010098160.1:0-11514 GCA_024331685.1 Stegophilus panzeri
TTTTTTCCCCAAAACAGCTGTGTAGATGATGTACCCAACAAATAGTCATTCAAAAAAAAATAGGTTTATATTTTAATAAATAAATATTTTATTTATAAAAATCATTAAATCCTTTTATAATGCATAACTTTTTAACTTCCTAACAATTATAATAAAGTCTCTGACTAATCAGATGTCTCAAACACTTTGACTACATCTGGTCTCTTGGCATACTGTCTGGCCAGCATACCGGTACTGTCAACTTCATCCATGAGACCAAGTTGTAGTAGTTTCCAGGCTGTGATTGCATGCTGGCCAATGCATGCCATATGCAAGGCTAAAATTGACAAAAAAAAATAGAGCCACAGTTTAAAAATTGAATTTAATCGCGATCACTGCTAGCTTTCAACCTGTTCTACATTAATTAAAAACCTAAATTTAATTGCTGATTGGTTACAATATGGAAGTGTGAATTAAGTGATACAATAGCTAGTACCCAGCTGTCACTTTTTACCTGATCGTCCTTTCTTATCTCTTGCATAAAGATTAGCACCCAACTCTATCAGGGTTGTTATGGTACTTATGTGGCCCTCCTAAAAATAAACAATGCATTTTTAAAAATACTATACCAAAATCATAGCCAGCATCAAAATTTGCTATGAAAAACATTTAAAGGTACAATCAGTTATGCTCTTGCTATAAACGAAACTCCCCCATTATTTCTTTTTGTTTTAGTTTATTTTTTACATATATAAAATGTAAAGTAAAACTGTGGTCTTTAGCTGCAGGGTTCATGGTGTTCAGAGATGATATTCTAAATTCCTTGTCTGCAATTTGAGTTACTGGTGACTTTCTATCATCATAAAAGTCTGCATATTGTCCTCTGACCTCTCACATCAACAAGGCATTTTTATCCACACACACACACACACACACACACACACACACACACACACACACACTTCAGAAACAGTTCAATGAAGTGGAGTGGGTTAGATTTCTCAACAGTCATGTTGAATTACCTTAAATATTACTGTAAATATTTAATTGCAGTTGTTGCTGCCAAGAGTAGTGCTACCAATTAAAGTCTAGGAAAGTCATATTTTCCCAGGGGTTATATACGTTTGGATTAAAAATAAATAAATTATTTTTAAAAAAAGATTTCAGTAGTTAAATTATTTAAATCTTTGTATGTTCCAAATGTAATCAATAAAAAGAACAAGGAAGATGGTTTGGTGTTTTTATGGTAGTGTCTTCATGCATAAGTTTTAAAATGTCACAACAAACTTACCTTAGCAGCATAATGTAAAGCTGTTAGCTCCAGATTTGTGGCTTTTGCATTTATGTCAACATGTAAATCCCACACAAGAAAACATAATGCCTCATCTTGAGCTGTAACAGAAGCCTGGTGTAAGGGCTGTGCTCCCAAAATATCTACAGTAGTGGGAGAGGCCTGTTTTCATTAAAACAAAAATTACACTTATATTTTTATATTACTGGTTAATAATTTGATTACTGAAGATATTACTTATCATAAATGAGTCTCACTTGGTGTTTTCTGAGAAGAAGCTTGGCGATGGCAAGATGTCCATTTCTTATTGCATCCATGAAAGCAGTCACTCCACAGCTGTCTTTCTCATCTGGCTTATAATTACACCTGTAAAACAACACACAATTTTAAACCCCAAAAAATGAAATTGTATTTTTTACAATTTAAATCATTTGATATTTTGATAAGTTACATTATGACACTGGAGAAAAGACAGCTTTAAACAGCCGAACCTAACACACAAGTGCGAATGCACCAGTATAAGAAGTTATGCTTCTTAACAGGCTTTACACTTGCACTGTGTCTCTATAACAAGGTTTGTTTTACTGTGCAACCTGCCATAGCCATTCAAGATAGAGCTGGTAGCCTGCATATGGAAAACAGGCATAATATAGAAATACGATGAGTTAAAAAGAACTTTCTACATATTTCTCCTCACATCTAAGAATGCCACCAGCTCTACTGGGTGGATGACATTTGACTATGGGATTTCCAAAGCGCCACTCTGAATGCAACTAGCCAGATTGTTAAAAAATGTCAGGTAATTCTTTAAAATTTATAATTTTAAAATAATAACATTAATAATAAAATATCTGTATGACCCTAACAGAAATAATAATAATAAATAATTTAGTGGTTACATTACTTGATTACCTTTCATACAATCACATTGCTTTAATCTTACCTTTCAAGAAGTATGCTGACAGCCTCCAGACAGCCATGCATTGCTGTAAAGGTAAAACTAGTTAATTGAAATAAACATGTTTAGCTCAAACTATACCTAAATTGTTTTAACATTTATTGTACACAAGTCACGTGATGTTGTTACTACTTTACCAGCAGTATGTAGTGGAGTACGACCAGTCTTGCTTTCTGTTATCCAGACATCGGGCCTAATGTACAGCAAGTGTTCAATTACAGCTGGATCACCCTCTCTACATGCAATATGAAACGAGTTCCAGCCATCTTTATTCTTAAGAGTGGGGTCAGCACCATGATACAGAAGCAATTTGATAACCCCAAGATTTCTATGGGTACAGGCCAACATGAGAGGGGTCCTACAAGAATTATAGATCAGACAAAAAAGGTTTGTTGTCCTGTGATGAGGAACTATTCAAATGTTGATGTTAGGAAAACAGACTTTACCTCAACTTTACCTTGTGTACTTAACAATACTAATAATACCATTAACACTTCAACAGCAGTTAGTATATTACAAGATACTTGTAGTTTTTATTTTTATGTTTACAGTACATAGTTGGTATAGTATATTTATATATACACTTATAGATATTTATAGTATATTGTCCAAATTTTTATAGAGTTATATGTTAATTTTTAAAGTACATAAGAAATATAATTGTAGTATTTTATTTTCATGTTTAGCATACAGTACATAATTAGTAAATTATAGTATATTTGTAGACATTTTTAAGTTTATATGTTGAAAGTACATTATAAGTATAATATAGTAAATTTGTAGACATATTTGTGTATGATTACAGTCTTATTATATCATAGTATATTTGTTGTTTTTATGTTCACACTTACAATATATAATTAGTATATTATAGTATATTTGTTGACAGCTTTATTGTTTGTTTGTTTACAGTACATTATTAGTATATTATATATTTATAGACAGTTTTTATGATGTTTACAGTCCATGATTAGTATATAGTATATTTGTATACAGTTATGTTTATAATAGATAATAAGTAGATTATTATATATTTGTAGACAGTTTTTATGTTTATAGTACATGATTGGTATATTATAATATATTTGTAAACAGTTTTTGTTTACAGTACATAATTAGTATATTATAGTATATTTATAAACAGTTTTATGTTTATGCTTGAAGTGCATACTTTATTATGTATTATATTAATTATAATTATTATTATAATATTATAATCACTTCTTGGCCTTTCGGCTAGGACCAAGTTTTTTTGCTTGATTTTGGCTTTAAAGGGCTGAGGAAGAGGGATTTTTTTTCTTAGGGACAGTGTAGCTTAGTGGATAAAGCTGCAGGCTTTTAACTACAAGGTTTGGGGTTCAAATTCTGGCTCTACTCCACAGTCACTGTTGGGTTCTTGAGCAGGACCCTTAACCCTGTCAGACCCTTAACCCTGTCAGCTCCAAGGACACTGTATGATGGCTGACCCTGTGCTCTGACACCAACCTCCATAGAAGTTGGGATATGCTAAATAGCAGTTTCATTGTACTGTACATCTGTAAATCTGTAATGACAATTAAAGGCTGTTCTAGTCTATAAAATTTAGTATATTACTTTACATTTTAGAAAGTTTTTGTTTACAGTATATAATTAGTATATTATAGCATATTTATAGACAGTTTTATGTTTACAGTAGTATATTTGGACAGTTTTCATGTTTATACATGTACAGTACATAATTAGTAGATTATAATATATTTGTAAACGGTTTTGTTTGTTTACAGTACATGATTAGTATATTGTAATCTATTTGTAGGCAGTTTTAGGTTCACAGTAGATAAGTAGTAGATTAAATTTGTAGATATTTTATGTTTATGTTTACAGTACACAGTAAATTATCATGCATTTGTAGACAGTTTTGTTTAATATGATTAGTATTTTCTAATATATTTACACAGTTTTATGTTTATATGTTTACATTATGTAATCAGTATGTTGTAATATATTTGTAGACAGTCTGTTTATGTTTACAGTACATTAGTTTGTTTGCAGTAAATAATTAGTAAATTATAATATATTTATAGACAGTTTTATGTTTATATTACATAATTAATAAATTATAATATATTTGTAGACAGTTTTAGGTTTAGGGTACATAATAAGTACACAAACACTCACACACATTATGGAATGTATAGAGGCTGTAATAGTGTTTGTGTGTGTGTTTATTGTTATATGCAGCACCTTGTTCCAGGCAGAATTTTATTTTAATTGTATTTTAATTAAACATCACAGTATATGGTTAAAACGACAATAAAATTTTCTTGACTTGAAGTACATTCTAATAGATTTGAAACCCACCAGTCAGCTTTCTTTAGGCAGTCGATTTTTGCTCCTCGGTTGATGAGATACTGAACACACTGCTCATGACTCATGGAAGCAGCTTCGTGTAAAGCTCGTTTGTAATCACTATTGTAAAGCTCGATGTCCATTCCGATTTCCTCGACCAAATATTTCATAATGTCCAGGTGACCATGTCTGGCAGCGTGGTGTAAAAGTGTATCTCCTGATTTCCCTAAATGTGAATGTAAACATTCCTCTATTCCACTCTGTTCTTCAAGCTGCTTTTTAATCTCACACAGCTGTCCACCCTGTATTAACTTTAATAAGGGCTTCAATATAATTTCGTTATCCATTGCATTCAACAACAACAACAATAATAATAATAATTTTAAAAAACCCTCTCAAAACATTAAATGCTACAAAACACGATTTTTATTGTACCAGTACACTAGGTGTGTGAAGCAAGCCACAAGACTTTAACAGTACTCTTAATTTGCATTTGAGGACAAGGAGTCGAAAACAAGAGCAGAATCACTGATTCAGAATCAATTTTAAATTGAAGTCTTTTGATCAAAATTAAGCTGAGTCTTAAACATACTTTCCACTTTTATATTCACTTCGAATAATAAGTGACTGATAAGAAGATATGATCATATGAAAATTCTACAAATAAATAGCAGTTTTGGCATTTACTAAATGGTGCTGCAGTTTGATTCCTGTTCGATTCATTATATATTATTCAACGAAGAGCCCTTCAAAATAATTCTAGTTTAATGAATTCTTGAAATTACTGCACATGAAACTATATTATAATTATATTAGATATATTATATATATTATAATAATATATATTATAATTATATATATTATAATATGAAGACTCGTGATTGTTTACTGTCGTTTACTCGTTAAAAACTATTCACTCGTCCACTAGAGGGCAAAATAATAATTGTTGTTTTTCAGTCCCGTAACCGATCTGCGGTCGTAGGGAGACATGAGCTTATGTCTTTTCTCTGAGCTTGAAAAAATTTGGTGGTGCCCATCTCCTCTCCAAGCATGAGGTTACAGCACCTGGTTATTCCAAGCGGTCTCCCATCCAAGTATTAACCAGTACTAACCAAAAATAATAATAATAATAATAATAATTTTTAAAGTATAAGCAAAGGAATCAGTGTTGCCAGATTGGTAGTTTGGGAACCATACTTTAAAACAGTGTTATCAGTTCAGGGGTTATCAAATGTACTTGTAAACAGTGTTGCCAGATTGGGAAAGGGATATGTACTATACTTTGAAACATTGCTGCCAGATCGAAGGGCTAAATGGGCTTGGACTGATTTACTGGTTAAAAACTGTTACTTTAAATTAAAACATGACTTTAAATCAGATTTTAAAGTAACACTTCGCACCCAATTTTTGTATGAATCCACCACAAACTATATTTTATTACAAACTATAAGCTATTAATTTTTTGAATTTGAGATACTTTATAGATCTTGAGGGAAATTTGTTTCTTCGCATATCCCAAATTGTATGGAGATTGGGGTCAGATTGCAGGGTCAGTCATGGAGCTGAAAAAGTTAAGGGTCTTGCTCAGGGACCCAACAGCTAGTGTGTAGTAGAACCGGCATTTGAATCGCCAACCTTGTGGTAGAATGCCCAAAAGTCTACTCACTACACTATACAGTTACTGTCAATTAAAGGGGATCAGATCATAGATACATAGACACAAGAAACATGTTCATTTTAGGACTGGAAAGCATGTTCATTGAAGTTAATGCTTACAAATTGAAATAATAGAAATTATAAATTAAAAAAATAGAAATTTATAAAACAAAACTAAATCTGTAACAAAACTACTTAATAAAATCCTAGCTATATCTGGCATTGTGATACAATACATAATGATAAACAAATATTTTGCTGGTAATAGATTTTCGTTGTTGTCAATAGATTAATTATCTCAATGCAACTTGGTCCAGGAGGAACACAATTTAATTTTACTGTATGCTGTACATCACTGTATAAGGCTAAAATGACATCAGTGTATATGGCTAAAAATACATGAATACATTATTATTCCACTCCGTTGTTTAAAGATTGGTTAAGGGATCTCAACAAATCTGAAATTTGTGACTTATATCATAAATATTCCTTTGCAGAACTTGAACCTCAGGTGGCCAGCACTAAATACTACAGTGTTCTGTTCAACCATATTTATTTAGTAAACAAACAAATATAGGGCAAAATTAGAAATATGCAATAACTGAAATGCTGTACAATTACTAAACCTGTAAAAACCCAGGATTCTTAAAATTCAAGCTGGATTTATTATTATTAATTTTTGAATGATTGACAAAAAATTTGTTTTTTAGGACAAGTAATGAAGTTGACAAGTAAGTTTTTGAATCTGAAATGCTGTAGCCTGTTTAAGAATTTATGTCCCATGCAACATACTTATATGTCAAGTAATTTTGGTCTGCCATCCAGTGTTGGGTTGTAAAATAAAATAAAAAATTTAGGGGAAAACACCTAACATTTGGCTGTGCTAAATAGGTACATGAACTAGACATGCTCTGGTTGATTCATTGTTGTCTTTTCAGTATGTTGTTGATTCTCTCAGATGAATAATTTTTCTCTCAAAGCATAAGGTTTTGCTCCATCTGTAATACTACAGATATCCTGTAACAATGGATTAAGAAGACACTGGTACATGAATCTGGTAAATTCAAACATGAGGACTCTAAATCTCAAGGTCTAATGCCAAGGCTGGTCATTCAGCAAACTGTAACGTAGCAATTTTCATATGCAGTAGTGAAACACTAAGGCATCTAAATAGTCACAAATACCTTACATATGTAGAAAAATGGGTTAAAAAGCATAGCTAATAAAGATGGCAATAACAAGACATGAATCATAAAAATAATTAAACCAGAGCAAAACCAAGGTTCAAAATTATTTATCCATAATACATTAAATATTTGAGTTTTACAATATGACATCTTTTTCTAGTATTGAACAAGCTTGTGTGTGGTTTAAATAAAAGCTGTCTCTGCATAATATTCCATTTAATATTTATTATTTATTTAGACTATTTATGGCAACAATATATCAATAATGTTTGTGTACAACACAAAAACCATAACAGCAGTTTTTTTCAGTATACATTGGGTGGAAAACTAGACAGCTTATACAAGCATATCTTTGTACAATCAGTATACATCATAGATAATAATTTTATTATATTATAATATTATTTTTCCAATAGTTTTGTCATCTTATTTAGTAGTGTAGAATTTGAACACAAAAATAATATGGACAAACCACGAAAAAAACATGCAACATTCAAAGTGAGAACACCATACATTATCTGTTACTGATTTGTAAAGAATCATTGCTAGCTCATTTCTCTGTGTCAGTAGGGCCATTGTGATACAGTTTGCTATAATCAACATGACAACACTTCATGGTCCTTACGGTTAATATCACTTCTATTAAGCTGTTAAGTTGGTAAATTAAATAATAATTTAAATCATATAATTTATCATAATTTATTTTTACTGTCACTTATGAACTGGAATTAATGCTAACATGCACTGAATTGAGGAAAAGTGTGATTAAATATAAATATTAATGCAGGTGCTATGTACATTAAACAAAAGAAAACATAACTGGTTTATACAGGGTGTAAACTAAGCTTTATATCTTAAGAATTATATAAAAACACATATGGAACCCTGTTTAATAAAATGTTTTAAGCACACAATGTTATTCATCTGCAACACAACCATGTACTGTATCAATATTAACTTAAATGTATGTAAATCTTTTAACAAACAAGCTTTACAATGAAATGTATCTTGTCACCTGCATTATTTGAAAAAAACAAACAATTTTAATAAGTAATCAGACATAACTAAAACCTGATATTAAGCTTCACAAAGGCATACAAAATATATAAAAGTTATTATTCATAATGCTTTATGGTTATACCAGATGTATTGAGGTTGCATAGAATTGCTCACATGCTGTGAATTTGGCCAGTTGAGCAAAGATTAAAAGTTTCTCATAACCAGCCATTTAAGTATGGAGTCCTGCAAAACCAATGATTTGTGATGATTGGATTTATGTGGCTTTGATATATTTAACAAGATGGCTATGTTCTGTCCTGACTATGGCGTTTACTAACTAGGAATGTGACATTTGATTTAGCTAAAAGACTTACAAAGACTTAATGCATCCAAATAAACAACAAAATGGCTTACATCATCTGTGCATGGCAAATTAAGTTTTAAAAATGGCAGTGTATTTACAAAACTCGGTAAACCTGATTACTGTAGACAAACTACTTTTCAATTAAAAGAAACTAAACAAACAAATAATAATCACCAGTTAACCACTGCAGACACATCCAAAAAAACGTGCTAACAACATATCAAGATAACTCTATTTTTGTGGATAATATATTTTAATTACTATAGTTTACAAACTATAAATTTAGTAAACTGACTAAACAACAATTTCTTAAATATTAATTTTTCATTTTATGACATTACTTTATGACTTATTTATACAGATAATTCATTTGATTTAATTTTTAATTTTAACATTTTGAATATATTCTTGTAAAAGTGATATTAACCCAATGTCATTTTATCAACCTTTTTTCTCACATACCCCCTGCCAATGTTGTTTCAGTAGGGTGGTAATTATTGCAGGGTTTTAGACACATGCCTTGCCAAAGACAGCAAAATTATATTTGTGTAGATGTGCATATTAATGATAGCACTGTTGGCATTTTAACACAGTTCTCAGTGGTTATGGGCAAGCCTGATCACTGTTATGTCACATAAAAGCCTCTTTATTATTATTATTATTATTATTATATTAAAATAAAATAATAAATAATATAATTATCAATAATTCTGAGAAACTCAACTCAGTGTTTTTACATAAATATGACCTAAAACATCATCAGCTTTTTACACATGTACTAAAAGTAGTCAAAGTGAGCCCAGTTAAACAAATGAGGCAAAAATATTATACATGTTCATTAATTTATTTAGGAAAATTTATTTCAGTTCAGTATTTGTTGTGACCTCCCTGTGCAACAATGTGTTGTTGATCAGCCCTGTACACTGGCTTGGTGAATGCTAGAGCTTTTAGCTCTGGGATTTTGGAGGGTTTTTCCACAGTGAGTGCTCACCTTAGGTGTTTCCCTAACCAGTTGTTGGAAATAAAGTAAGAACTTTAATTTAGCCATTTCAAAAAAGATAATCATATAAGAATATAAACATACTCTTCTTTACCAGCCTTTGGTGGTAAAACTTGTGTGCAAAGGGTCATAATGTTTCTGCATGACCCACATTCTTTTAAAATTAAGTTTATGGCCAGGTGTTCTAATATTTAAAATTCATTATTTTATCAATAATGTTAAGCCATTGTAGCCCAGATGCAGTAAAACAGAGGTTCAAAAACTTTTGCCACTTACAAATATATTTTGTTGGACCATTTTTTCAATAAATAAATTACCAAGTATAATATTGTTCACATATTTGTTTAACAAGGTTCTCTTTATTTACTTTTGAGGTCATATTTGTGCAGATATTTGAAGCAAGCAAGCAAGCAAGCATAATAATGATACCTAAATGTGAATCACATAAACAAAATACCTGTTACAATCATGGAAAAAATATCAATTATAAAATATTTTTAAAATTAGTTTGATTTATAATATAATGCAAATGCATATAAGTCTAAAGTTTTAAAGGCATCTAGGTTTAGACTACAAGATAAATAATCTGAAATTGCACAATATGGAAACTGTCAAATGCAATATAAAATTATTATTATTATGATTAATATTATTATTATGATAACACAATCAGTTTAATTTTCTGAAACTCTTTTCTGAAAGTTTAGTGGGTGCACCTTGATGAGCACTCCTCTACCTGTAGTTATGGCACAATAACAGCACATTAGGCTTTCTTATCAATCCAGTTGAAAAGCTGAAAAGATAAAGGTGTCATTCATTTACCTGTCTCAGTTATTAAATGTTTTAACACCCCTTAATTTAAAGCAATACAAATTACAATGTATGCATAATTTTGGTATAAGATATCGAACAAGCTCATTAGTCCACATATTCCAAATATAGAGTGGCTTGCAAAAACAATTTCTACTGTTTTACATGACATCATCAGATCTTGGAAGTTGGAGTCAGGCCTGGTTAGTATTTGGATGGGAGACCACCTGGGAATGTCAGGTGCTGTAAGCTATTAGAAACAGCATAGCTCAGTGGGTAGAGCTTTGGGCTTTCGACCACAAGGTCTGGGTTTCGAATCCAGATTCGACTGCACAGCTGTTGTTGGGTCCTTAAGCAAGACCCTTAATCATATCCGCTTCAGGGGAGCCATGTGATGGCTGACCCTGCACTTTGACACCAACCTACATAAGGGTTGGGATATGCAAAGAAACAAAAAAAAAATCCTTTGGAATCAAGAAAGTATCAAAAATCCAAAAAATCCAAAAATCAGAGCACTGTCCAAGCAAAAGGAAAAACAAAAGACAGGGGATACACATTACGTCCCTTCATTTATATATCTGAAATGATGCAATAATCCATAAATATTTGCACAAAACTGATGTAATGTCATTGTATGTAGCATTATATGCTATGTTGTAATTTGTATTATATGTTGTGTTATGCTGCATAGTTTGTTGTATGAGGCACCTTGATCCAGGAGGAACGTAATTTAGTTTTTTGCTGTATGCTGTGCATCACTGTATATGGCTAAAATGACAATAAAAATACTTGAATACGTGAATAAAGGACACCACAACAAAACATACCTCTGTAAAGTTTGATGAAGTAAGAGTAAAAAATCAATAATGCTTAATAATGATGTTCTATGGGTTTTTACATAAACAAAGTTGATTTAATGTCATGCATACCTTTTCTGCACCT
>JANDJT010099165.1:0-11469 GCA_024331685.1 Stegophilus panzeri
ACTTTGGCAATATTGTTTTCAACATTCACACCAATAAAGCGACTTTGAATTGAATTGAATTGAGAGAGAAAGAGAGAGAGAGAGAGAGAGAGAGAGATAGAGACAGACAAACAGACACTTTATCAATCCAGAGGGAAATTTAAGATTATTTAAAATCTGAATTATTATATATAAAATTGTAAATTATTTACAGAAATAATATTGATTTTAATCTAGGTTACTGTTTAGAATCATTGATAAAAGAACTGAAAGGTATTTCTCAATTTTTTATAATGTATGGTGGTGCAGTGGTGTGGATGATGTGGGGAAATGCAAAAAAAAGTTACAATAAGTAAACATTTTTAGTTATACGATTGATAAGCATGTTTTTGCCCAGCCAAATAGATTGAACAGTCAATAGGACCCTAGTGTCATAATGTATGGTACAAATGAAAGTAAAGAGAGTGTTTCTTTTCCTGTTGGTCCTGCTAACTGTATGTTGTAGCAGTAACATTAGTAACATTAATTGTGGTTATTATAGTTACCACACTGAACTACAGCGTGAATTGCAAGTGCAGGTTAAAACCAGTAGTTCAAGATTAAACACACAAATGTGAGTGTGTGCTTTTTCACAGACTCTTCAACAAACTATTCAGTCTCATGAGCCAGCGGTGGATTCGACCATCGAGAAAGGAGAAGCTCTGCTTAAAATCGTTCATGATCCAAGTCTTAGTGAAAATATGTCCAAGCTAAAAAATGATTACCAAGAACTATGCAGCAAAGCCAAGGTATTTGCTCTAAGAATAAAGTTATTTATAAACATTTTTGTACTTTTTTGCATTTTAATTTTGTAGTTTAAAAAGAGGGGTTTGTATTCAGGCTCATGTGCAAAAGCTGATGCTGGGAGTGAAAGAGCATGAAGATTATAACGCTGAACTACAGGAAGTAGAGAAAGGTCTGCTACAAATATCTAGCAGACTGGTCACTTCTGATTCTATGCAATGTGGTAATCTAGAACTGGCTACACAGCAACTCGCTCGACACAAGGTTTGGGTTCGATTGTAATAACTTACATAAGTATAGAAGTATAGTTTAAATAAATGTTAAATATATTTACTTTTGTCAACATAGTTATATCACTGAAGGTAGAGAATAATAATTTTTGTATGCTACACCATGAAGGATTATAATGTTATGTTATTATTATGGTACAGCGCATTAGCCATTATCATAGATAGAAATGTATATAAACATTCTTTCCAAGTTTTGTTTTCTTTTTTAAAATTTACTTTTATTAGACATATCAACTCTTTAACCTGTCAGTTTACTACTTTTTCCAGGCTATAATGGAAGAGATTAGTAGCTTTACAGAACGTTTGGCAAATTTGAAGGAAAAAGGCAATAGTTTGATTAGTCATTGTTCTGAGCAAGTTCAGTCCAAAATCAGCCAGCAAATCCAGTCTCACCAGCAAGGAACTAAGGACAGCTATACAGCAATTTGTAACACAGCTCAGAGGGTAAGTATCTTAATCTATTGTGTCACGTACTAGATAACAAAAAGTTTTGATCAAGTTGTTTAATGCTATTTTCCATGTAGTCTCAGTTCTGGTGGGTGTGGTTTTTCCTTGATTTGTATGCATTACAATAAGCATAATATAAAACTATGTGTACAATGTGTAGTAATGTATTATACTTTTATTTTGTCAGGTGTACCAGAGTCTTGACCGTGAGCTACAAAAGCATGTTAGTCACCAGGACACTTTGCAGCAGTGTGAGACGTGGCTTTCCACTGTCAAAGATGAGATATGTTTACATTCACAGAACCCCTTTGGTCTCCAGGAAGCACTAAAACAGGTTAGTAAAATCAATTTAAAATCTTTTTTTTGCTTCACCATTATGTTATAAGAGATAAGATATCTCGAAAACCTTGTACATTATTTTTTATTGCAGGTGAAATACTTTAGGGCATTGCAGGAGCAGGCCAGCACTTATCTTGATTTGGTTTGCTCAGTGTGTGACTTATCAGATGAAACAGTTAAAGCCACAGCTGCTAAGATCCAGGAGATCAAAACTATGGTGAGTTTGGTTATTTATCTGTTTTGTATTCTATTTTGTTTGCTAATATAAATGCTGCTGTCATGACTTTGTCACCTTATGATGCTATGCTACAGATTGAAGAAGGAATGACCAGAGTGCAACAGCTCTCAGAGAGCTGGAGAGAGATTAAGGAACAAAAGCAGGAACTAGCTATACTGTTTCAAGATTTGGAACAGCAAATACAAAGCCTTTCCAGAAGACCAGCAGAACTTGACCCCAAGATTGCTTCAAATATGCTCAATCAGGCCAAAGTAAGAATTATTATGAGATATAAGATAGATCATCAGTAGCTTATATTTAAGCACAGTTATAATAAAACCAGAAACACATTTTGTTATATAATAAATAACAGTTTGAATTGCTGAAAAATTTAAATTTTTATGTACAAAATGAGCTAGGTAGTATTTTTGCTCATTATTAAATGTCATTTATATAAAACACTTAGTGCACATAGCTTTTCAATGTTTATCTGCAGTGATTATTACTTTATCATTATATATTTTTCATTCAGTTGATAAGCCAATCTTTTTTACAGATTAAGTGTTCTATATATCTATTTAACTGATCTTACATTAATATTTTTTCTTAATTTTTATTAGGAATTTAGCGAGCAGCTGCAAAGCAGTCAACATACTTTAACAAAAATGACGGAGTATGTAAGTAAGCTCACAGATGGCAAAGCTCCTCCAGAACACACAGAGCTTAACCGTCTAAGTCATACATGGCTTGAGCTGTGCCATCATGCCAACAAACTTCAGGCCAAGAGAGAAGCGGACCTGCTTAGGACAAGAGAGTACCATGACTGTATATGTGCATTAGAAGCTCTGTTTGAACAGGTTTCTAAAGAATGGGACAACCTTGCCAGGTATGGACTTAGCATTAGTAATATTATAGTTTTATTTTAAAATGACTACACAACATTTAACACTATTGTTTTAGAACTGATGCTGAAAGCTCAACTGAGCATCTTGAAGCTCTTCGTAAACTTTCAATTGTTCTTAAAGAGAAAAAGAGCACTCTTGAGGACTTTAGAGAGCAAAAACAGAAAGTGATGCATCATTTAAATCTGGATGACAAAGAGTTGGTGAAAGAACAGACCAGTCATTTTGAGCAACGATGGGCACATTTAGAAAGTCTAATTGAGAGAAAAATCCAGGACTCCATCCAGACTCTTAAAGACATGACTCAAGTTGAAGCTCGTCTAAAAGAGGCAAGGGAGTGGGCAGAGGAACAACAGCCTGCTCTGTCCGAGGCTATGAAAATAAGCCCACCCCCAGAGGTGGCACAGAGCTTTCTGTTTGATCATCTCAGCATTTGCAGTGAGCTTGAAACAAAACAGCTTCTCCTGGCACAAGCCATAAGTGATGCTGACAGAGTTTTGGCACATTTAGGACTTAACGAAAGACAACATTTGCAGCAAATGATCTCAGAGACTCAGGTTGAGGTAGAGACTTTAAGTATCAAAGTTGCTCAACGAAAGAAAAACCTAAGCAAGGCTTTCACAGAGAGGACACAGTTCTTACATGCTGTCAGTCAGGCAATTACTTGGGTTCAACAAAATGAGAAAAAAGCGCATGCTAATGACTACATTGCTCTCCTACCAGATGACCTAACAAAGCAAGTGAGGGGCTGCAGGAACATTCAAAACAGTCTGAGAGCCTACCAGAGTGAGCTGACTTCTTTATGGGCACAAGGAAGAGATCTAATGAAAGACGCAACAGAAGATGAGAAAGCTGAGATGCTTGCTAAGCTACAAGAGCTACAAAATACGTTTGAGCTTGCTTTGCAGAAGTGTAATCAAAGACTACAGAGTCTTGAAAAGGTATTGGTAACAAGAAAATACTTCAAAGGAGATTTAGACAAGACATGCCAGTGGTTAAAGCAAGCAGATATTGTCACATTTCCTGAAATAAACCTAATGAATGGAGATTCAGAACTTATGGGTCAACTTACGAAATACCAGCAAATAATAGAACAAGCAGCAGAATATGAAAATCTCTTACTCATTGTCCAAAGAACTGGTCAAGATATATTGCCCACTCTTAATGAGGTTGACCACTGCTACTTAGTTGAGAAGCTTAATAGTCTTCCACAACAATACAACAATGTTATGACTTTGGCAAAAGAAAAACAGGAGAAGATTCAACAAGCTATTCTTGCACGTCGTGAATATGCCTCTTTTATTGACGTAACATATAAGGCATTACAAGAACTTGAGGAGCAATTCCATAACCTCGGAACTCAACCAGTTAGTCTTCAGACAGAGCAAGTGATCAGTTTGCAAGATGATCATAAAGCACTGCTTGAGGAGTTGACGAATCTTGGTCATGCTGTTAGTGAGCTCAACCAGAAAAAAGAAAGTTTTCGCAGCACTGGTCAGCCCTGGCAGCCTGGGGAGATGACCCAATTGGTCAGCCTGTATAACACTTTAAAGAGACAAATAGAACAAAAAGTAGAACATCTTGAGGACACATTAGAATCATTTGAAGACCACCAAGCCATGGCCATGCAGGTTGACTCTGAGTTAAAAGCGACAAAAGAACAGCTTGTAAAAGTCAATGCTGAAGCACAGTCTGCTGAAGAGAGACTGCAGAACTATCACACTTTGGCTGCAAGTCTTCAAGGAGCCAGCTCTCACCTTACTAGACTCATGGATCAGATGGGAAATCTTGCTTCTCACATGGATCCGTCTTCCCATGAGGCCTCTACACAGAGAGTGTTGTCCTGGCAGGAAGAACTGCAGTCTCTACAGTCTGCAGTTGGGGAGCTGAGAGTGGAATGTGAAAATAGATTTGTGCAGAGTAAGGACTTTGAGACTGAAGTAAAACGTACATTGACTTGGCTGCAGCAAATCAAAGATGATCTGGGTTGTGCTATCATTGTCGATGTAAAGGTGGAAAAGGTGCAAGAAGAGATCAGGAAGCAACAAATCATGCAGGAAGAGGTGCAATCTCGGCTTAGAATTGTGGCTGCTCTGAGCACTAGGGAAAAGCAAAAATACACCGGTGCTAATGAACTTGTCCCAGCTCACGTGCATTGTAGTCTACAAGAAATGGCAATGCTAGAAGCAGATGTTCAAAAAGCTCTCAATTCCAAGCAGGTAAATGTTATATGTGTTTTGCAGTTATCTGTTAAAGATTGGCAGCTTTTGTTTGGTATTAGCTTAACAGCATCATGTTTAATTCTTAGATCACATTAGAGCAAGCACTGGCTTTGTGTCAGAAATACCACTCTCGAATGCAAGCAGCGTGTGAGTGGCTGGAAGATGCTGTGGGCTTTTTGCAACAGGCTAGTCTTGGTGTGGATGTGGAAAACTATGAAGAGTGCCTTCGTCAGCAAGAGAATATTATGGCAACTGAACAGGACTTCCTGGGTGTGTTGCAAGAGCTTGAGGCGCTTCCACCTCAGCTGGAAAATCTGGTGAATCCAACAGCCAAAGAACAGCTAGAATTAAGTGTGGAGTCTGCTCAGCAAAGAGGAATAGAAGTCAGAGACAAACTTCAATGTCATCAGGATGTTTTAAACAGGTACAGTTCTTAAGATCTAAGCTATTTAAATGTTTCATACTATTATGAAAATACCAAATGATTGCAGAATCCTGACAGAAACAGAAAGTTATTTAACACGAGCTTGGTGTACACATACTTTTTGTCATTTGTATAAGAGACTTGTTTTTAAATTCTTTTCTATTAATTGTGGCACCTCATGGTAATGCATCTAGTAATTTTTTAATTGAATTTTTAAAATTTCTTTTGTAAATCTGCCAAGCTCCAATTTAAAAAAAGGGTAAATAATCATACACAGTCATATTATGTACAAAGATCCAAACTAGGCTTTAGAGTTTTAGTCCCAGAGAGTTTACTATTATTTAATGAATCAGCTAAATACAAATGAGATTATTAATACCAACATAACTAGTTCTTAAAATTTCCTCAGGATCAATAAAGTATCTGTCTATCTCTATCTATCTATCGAATCTATCTATCTATCTGTCTATCTATCTAGTATAGGTTTTAGTGATATTATTACCCATGTATATTTTTGTATTATTTGTTGATTAGTTTCTTGTTATTAGTCTCTGGCTTGCTTTTCTGTACATACTATTTTGTATATTAAAGTGCAGTATAAATAAGTGCTACATGGATGTGGTTTTTAGCTGTATAGCACAATGGATATCCTACCAAGATGACAGGCAGCAAGTCATTGAGCTGATGAATGAGGCAGAAAAGAAACTCACTGAGTTCTCAACAGCCAAAGCTGCAACGAATCAAGAGGCAGAAGAAAAATTAAGGAGTCATAAGGTATGAAAATTCACTGGACTAAATTGGTATTTAAAATGTTTGTTATTTTGATGCATATTGACAGTTTTTTTCTTTTCTTTAGTCACTGGTATCAATGGTGAATGGATTTCAGGACAAACTGACAGGTCTGGAGGAACAAGCATCTAAGCTTGAGCAGGTTGGTAGTGACACCAGCAAAGCTACTATTAGCCGATCTATGACTACAGTATGGCAGCGATGGACCAGGCTGCGAAGTATAGCTCGAGGGCAGGAGAGAGTGTTGGAGGATACAGCTCAGGAGTGGAGGACTTTCAGAGAAAAGGTAATCTCATTTGCAGAAAGTACAAGTGTATTCTTGATATTGTTATGAAAGACTGCATAGTTAATCACTACTGTTATTAAAAACCTGTAACCACTAGTTTATCATACATGTCTCTGAGCTTTGTTGATAAGAAATTCTAATATACTTGGACTCGATTTTATGTAGTAAAGACAAACATTTTAGTATTAGTACTTTTTACAGTGTGTTTTATTTTAGCCTAAATATATAAATACATATAAAATACATTATCAACTGATTTACTCTTATGGATATCATAACTTTTAAAAGATTTTTTAAAGATATTATTCACAAAACCAATTGAGGTTGAGTCTGATGTTGAGATCCAAACCAGATAGCTATATCTTGTCTTTCCAAAGCAAATTGTTAGAAATGTGGGTAAAATGTTTGTGGACTATGTGGGTAAAATCTTCATGCACTATGTAAACATCCAGAACTGATTTTATCTACTTACACATAAAATCTCATTTTATATCATGGTCCATATATTTACTTCGCTTAGGATGATTTATATCATTTATTGAGCTTAAACTTGACATCTTTTAAGTACTTTTAATTTTTCAGATAATGAAATTAAGGACTGTGGCTGACGAGCTTAAAAGCCGTGTTCCTGAATGTGCTGTTGAAAAAGCCTCTAAAGCCACGCTTCAGTCTCTTGTTGAGCAGTATGAATTGGTCACTCAGGATCTAGAGCGGGAACTGACCTCACACACACTTCTACGACAGTATGCTCTCAGTCTGTTGCATGATGTTGAGGTGCCTACAGCTGATGTTGACCAGTTGCCTAGTCTAAGGGAAATTAAAGCTGTGCAAGATCAGTTTGAATGGTAAAGTCCTGATTTTTTTGAGCGGTTGTTTTAAATCTTAGGATTATTTGCATGAATACATTTGTCTTTTTATATCTAGTCTTTTACAGAAGTCCAGGACAGGTAAAATTTGTGTTCAAAAAGAACTTAAAGATAGAGAAGATGTGGAGAGGGAGCTAAGCTTGGTAAAAAGCTGGATTCAGGATTCAAGAGAGCTCCTGCTTAACCCTACTGCCGATTTGGACATTCTTACACAAGAACTAGAGGTGATAATCCAAGTGATAATTGTAGTAATAAAATAACTTACAGTATGAGCTTTTTGTAACAAATACATAATATATGGGATCAATGCATCTGGCTTTGTTTAGGTAATGCATGGAGAACTGGTCAACCATCGTCACAATGTGGATAAGATTGCAGAACAACAGCAGACCAAGTACTTGGACTTGTACACGATTTTGCCATCAGAAATCTCCATGCAGTTGGCTGAGGTTGCTTTGGCTTTGGGTTCAATTGAAGATCAGGTAGTTGTTAAGCCAATACTTGTGTTTAAACATTTTTATCTATCTATTGTTGCATTTGTGTTTGAATTGTATGGTGTTTTGCTTTTAAGATTCAAGCCAAAGAAAGAGACATTCAAAAAACTACAGTTACCAAGCAGGAATTTAAATCCAGGATCCACGACATTTCAGAGAAATTAAAAACTATTTCTACATCGCTCAAAGAAAAAGCCACAGACATTGATCAAGCCAAAGAAGAAACTCAGGTAGGATTCTGAGGTTTTTAACCACCTATCCTCTGTGCCCATTCTGTATAAACATTGCTGACCTTTTCACAACCTACTTAGGGTTTCTGTGATGAGCTAGACAGCTATGGCAGGACACTTGCTGAGCTGATTGCTGCAGTGCAGGACCTTGGTCGGCGTAATCCACTTCTGGCCAAGCAACTAAGTGATGCTATTTCAAAGTTAGGAGACATCCACCACCAAACTGTCCACCTGGCAGAATACAGAATGGTCTGGCTCAAAAAAGTAAGAAGCACAGTATACAGTTTACATTTTTAAACATCATTTAGTCATTAATTTCCCTTTAACCTTTAGTTTGAAGGGAGTCAAATCCTTTCTTTGAAGTTCTGGGCACTGGCTCTTGTATTTCCATGCACTTACTAGCAATTTGGAGTGAAAAAACCCCCAAACAAAACTATTTTTATTTACCCAAAAGCCCAAGCAGCAAGTAAATTGATAGATGAGACCAGATAATTCATTATTAAATGTTTGTCCTGCTCTGCATTCTAGGCTGACACACATCTGGAGGAGTACAACGAGATGCTGGAGTTTACTGTAAAATGGACAGAACGAGCCAGAAGTTTGATTAAGACCAATGTGATTTGGAACTCATCCTCTCACTTGCAGGAGCAAATAGTAATGTATCAGGTGGGGCACCTAACTAAATATTTAATACCTTGCTGCAGTCACAAGTGTTTTGTTACTGTTTCATTAACGAAAAGCAGTGAAACTCTAAGGTTAAGGTACTTTTAATTGCTTAATCATATTGTTAATCACTAAAGGTGTCTGCCTAATAATATAAATGTAAATCAATACATTACATTTACATTACAATCACTACATAATAAACATACGACAGCTTCTCATTTCATCTTGTCTTGCAGTCTGTGTTACATGAATCAGCCGAGCTCCATGGGGATTTGGAAGCCATGCAAGAGAAAGTGGAGCTGCTGTCTGAGTCTCTGCAGGTGGAAGCCATGGGGCAGCAGGTGACTGAGCTGAGCCGCCACACAGAGGAGCTTGAAGAGTCTATCAGGTCTCGTCTGCAGAATCTACGTGATGCCTTTGAGGTAGACATCAATGAGATGTCAATTACACATAAAGCCTGAAAATTTTATTACAAGATCTATAGTGACCGGTAGTAAGTAAATGCGAAGAGCCCAGTCATATGTTCATCTCCATTAATTAGGATCTGCAAAAGTTTGAGAGTGAAGTAAAAGCCCTTCAAACAGCTCTGGAACAGGTCCAGGCCACCCTTACATCTCCCGAGCTGGTACGCTTAAGCCTTAAAGAACAACTGGCTCAGAGACAGGTAATATTTATCTTTTATACTAAAACTTGTACTAAACTGCCTCTGAAATAAAGGGGGAGCCATTGTATGGGTTATTATTGTTAATAAATGTATATGCTTTTCTTTTGTAGCGTCTGTTGTCTGACATGGAGAGTTTTAAGCAGCAAGTGCAGACAGTACAAGCAAGTCAAAGCGCACTTCGGGTACCGGAGGAAGTGGTGATGAACCTGTCCATTTGTCGTACTGCTCTTAGTTTACAGCAAGAGGCCAGCCAACTGCAGCATACTGCTATTCAACAATGCAATATTCTCCAGGTAATAAGCTACTCAGAAAGCTTTAGGAATGGACTTATTTTGTATGCATGTGAATTTTAATGCGCCTGGTTTTAATGCTATCAGATTAAATGTTAAATTAACCCCTCATAAGGCTGTTCTCTGTACTTGCACCTGGGTGGTGGAATTAGCTTCCCTTTATTATTAATTCACTGACATTTCTTCTGAAAAGCGGTTCTGATAAGGTTTCAACAGATTTGTATTATTAACTGTTTTCTACTTTTCCGTTTTCTAAACTAGAGTATGGTAATGTAAACTATGGATGTCACGCTATCACTGTATGTCCCTCTGAGCATTAACTAAATGCTTAAAATGTAAATTAAACACGTTATTTCTTGTCAATGTCTCACATGTCAGGAGGCAGTAGTACAGCATGAGCAATACGAGCAGGAGGTACGGCATTTACAGGGACTTATTGAGGATGCTCATCGGGTCATTCAAGTTCGACCTACTCCTAGCAGTAATATTCAGCAACTACAAACCCAAATACATCACCACGAGGTGAGAGCAAACATAATAATTTGTGTTATTTGTTTTAACTATGAACAGTTAGGTTACTTTAAACCTTTACTGCTATTGCAAAACAGCAAAAGGGATACTTACCATAGACATTATTTCAATTTTTCAAATAGGAGTTGGCTCATAAAATCAAAGGCTACCAGGAGCAAATTGCATCTTTGAACTCAAAGAGTAAGATGCTGACTATTAAAGTTAAGCATGCCACCATGCTTTTGACCGTAAGAGAAACAGAAGGCTTGACTGAAGAATCACAGGAATTAGACAGTGCTGTCGGAGCCAAACAGACTCAAACACAACCTTCTCTGGTAAGTAGTCAGTTTGTGTTTTGGTAGTCTCTGTTTTAAATATTAAAAATGAAAACTTGTCTTTTAATTTGATCGGACACAGCACCCCTTTTTGTCTCCCGTCACTGAGGAGTCTGGGGAAGAAAGCACTACTAGCGAGATCTCCTCCTCTTCTTTCTATTGCCCTTTATCTTCTTTGACTAACACTGAGGCCTCACTCAGCATGGTACCCATGTTATATTGAATTTTATTGTTTCCACATGTTAATTTTTCCATGTATTGTTTATTTTAGTTTACATTAAAAAGAAAAAAGTTTATTTATTTAAAAGTTTATATTCATTTCTTTCAGTTTTTTAAAATTTCTGACACTAACTCTGAAGCTTGGTTTAATCTGTCTTCCTCAACATTACTGTAGATTTTTTTACTATTAACATTTGTACTTGTAAGTCCTTAATGTCAGCTAACTATTTATTGATGTATTTAGGTGTCCATGGGTCGGGCTAATCTGGTCAGAGCTCCAATACAAGAGCTGTATGATCCAACTTTAGAGTCTGTCTTTAAACTAGATGATCTTCAGCGTTCATGGGAAACATTAAAAATTGTGGTATGTCATATACAAACAATTATATTAGAACTGTATGGAACTTGGGAAAAATGATGTGTAATATTTTATTTTGTTTTATTTCTCCAATGTTGCAGATTAGCGAAAAGCAAAAGACTCTGTATGAAGCTCTGGAAAAACAGCAGCGATACCAGG
>JANDJT010099664.1:0-11446 GCA_024331685.1 Stegophilus panzeri
CATATGCCATAACAAGCAGAGTAAGAGACTGCACGGTCATAAAGAATAAGACAAAAAACATGTTTGCCAGACAGGCTTCATATGATATGACCTGATTCTCAAACAGAAAAGTATCAATAACCTTTGGAATAAGAGCAGAGCTGCCACCCAAATCAGAAAGAGCCAAGTTAAACACAACAATGTACTTTGCCGTATGGAGGCTACGTGCTAGATAGATGGTGCACATTATAAAAGAATTCCCTAAAACTGTCACAGCATAGACAATGCAGAGAAAGGCATAGTAGTACTTTGTGTGTGGAATATTATAAAACCCATTGATATAAAAAGTGGAAGGGCGAATAAATGTTGCATTTTCAGAGAGCGCAGGTGGCACAGAAGTCATGTCAGATGTCGTCTGGCAATATAACCTGTGGAAAACAATAAGAAGTACTTTATATTACTCTTGTTTATAGTGCAGTGCATGGAAAGACATCAAATTGCAAAATGGAACAGGAACACACAAAAAATTAACTTAATTTTTATATAATAATTATATTTGTTCAATATCTGACTTGCATTTAACTAACAATAAAATTACATATCAATAAATGATATATTTGATCAAAGTACATTTTGAAGAACGTCCATACTTTTTAAGCTTAAACCTGGTCCAGTTCAGACAGCATATTGATGTACCTTTAGACATCAGTCACATTTATACTTTTTATGTGGTAATGTCAGATCTTTGACCACACCTCCAAACAAACTGAAAATGGTGGATGTAACCATGTTTTGGGATCAACAGTCATATGCTTATGTAGTAATAAACCCGAATAACTGTAATATGCTCATTTAATAATAAAGTTATGAATAATGGATTGATGTTTTATTTTTCTGTGGATTTCAAGTTATATGTTGGCAAACATTTTTACACTATATGGTGAAAGGTTTGTGGACACCTGATCATCACACCCATATGTGCTTGTTGAACATCCCAGTCAAGATTTAGTCCCCATTTCCACTATATTTTGTAGTGTTTGGGTCTCTTAGTTCCAGTGAAGGGAAATTGAAATGCAACAGCATACAATGACATTCTATACAGTTGTCTGCTTCCAACATTGTGGCAACAATTTGTACAGCATGGCCGTAAGAGCTGTTATACATGGGGGGACATCAAAATCTAGGTTTTGTCCCCCCACTTTTTCCTAATCTAATTTTATTTTGCATTGCTTGCCTGTCTATGAGGATTTCTGAGTTGGACAGTCTCCAAATGAATCCATTCCGCAACTTTTAGAAACATTATTCCATAAAAAAATTAACTTTCACTATACTAAGCACAGGGTCAGACTCGAGTAACTAGGGCTCACTCAACCATTTCCCTGTTGCCAAGTTTGACTAGAGCAAAGTGTCTGTCACTGCAAGGTGACAAACAAAACCTGGTATAATTTTCAGAGAAGTGGCTACTCTTACACAATGAAAGCGGAATGGATTCATTTGGAGATGACTAGAGTATTCCATGACGATCCATGAAAAAAAACTTGCGTCCTTAGGTGAGGGTGGTTACAACACAGCATTCAGGCGCTCTTGAGCACACTAACCTATAGATAAAAAATTTACTTCTTTGAATTTGAATTAGGATATCGTAGCTCCTTCAACCCATGAAATTGCTGATTGTGTGTATGTGCCATTGCTATGTGTCCATAAACGATGTAATGCTAACGTTAGTTACAGTGTTCACACAGAGATGAGCATCCTACAATATTTTAAGAATAAGAGGACAAAGGAGGATGAACAGCAGGTCATAGGAGTAGAAAATACTGAGGAGGATGAGCTTCTAAGTTGTATGGATAGCTTCCAGTTAGCCAGCTAGTTCACATCACACTGTGTTGGATATTTGGGACGTGGGTGCTATCAGGTGAGGATCGCTCCCACTGTTGGTGAGTTGGAACTATGAGTTGGAGAATGTGTGTTTTTATTTTCTGTTGTGATTCGGGAAAACATTTTATATAAATCTTTATTAAATAAAGTATATTATTCAGTGTATGGTATGTAGTAGTTTTTGTTCGAGTAATATTATAGTCCGTCTCTGACTGTGCACCCGAGTCTTTATAATCACCCCTCTCCAGTCTTAGTATTCTCAATCTTCTGTCACTGCAAATACTCTCTTACAACCACACTAATTAGTACATTCTGTTCTCAAAAGTCATTAGAAATGAGCATTTAAGTTCTTTATTTAAAAAAAATATATTTTCAGCGCAGTATGCCCCCAACCCCCACCTAGCATTTCTGTATCCCCCCAGGTTCAAAATTGTTCCTACTCCCCTGCTGTACAGTATATGTGTGTGATGGTCAGGTGTCAGTGGATATAAAAAGTCTACATGCCCCTGTTAAAATATTTTTTTTTTATATGAAAAATTAAACTAAGATAAATCATGTCAGATTGCAGCAAGGTCTGTAAAAGTCTGCAACAAATCCAATATGTTGGGCAAAAACGAGGAACAGGAAAAGACAATGGTCAGGTGAATCACAAACAACATAACCTAGGCAAAATACAAAAGCTAGGTATCGACTGTAACAAAGACGCAGTGATGTGGTGGTGAGGAAGGCCTTAAATGTTTTTGTATTTTTATTTGAGTGACCATTGAAACTTTATTTATTTTTATTATACTCAATTCATATTTGTACTTAATTGATATTTGTACTTCATAGTTAAGGGTTAGTGTGGGTAAGGTTTAGTATGAGTTTAGGACGTAACAGACAGCACAGTAGATGAGACAAAACAATAGACAAGACAGTAGATGCAACATGGACATCAGGAAGGAGGGTGGAGGAGGGATATGGGAGCTATGTGCAAAGAGTACTAGCTGGAATGTTGGTTGAGTGTGGTGTGTGTGGTATGGCTTTGGTTATGTGGGACTGTATTGTTGGCTATTGCGAAGTGATTCCATGGTAGGTGATGAGTGGTGTGCAAATAGAGTTAAATTTGGTAGTTTTATTTTTGATTGGGAAGAGAGTTTTTCCATTGTTATGAAGTCGATTATTAGGTTTTCCCAATGTGTGATATTAATGTTATTCTTTGATTTCCAGGTGTAGTATGGTTTTCTTGCCATTGATTAGCGCTGTAAGAACTATTGCGTTTTCCTTTTTGATGATCCCAGATCTCCAAGTAAGCAGAGTGAAGGGGAGAGTGGGATGGTGTGATTTAGAAAACTAGATAGTTCCTTAGTGATTTGTTTCCAGAAGTGCTTACTGGACATACTGAAATTTTTTTGTTGCAGTGATGCTTTCTTTTGTCATTTGACATTTGATAATACATTTGTTTTGACATTTGACATTTGATAGTTGACATTTGTTTTAATTACACACTGATTACATATAATTTTCCACTGAGGTTTCAAGAGTACACAGAGCTACAGTATGTGACTGTTGCCAGTTTTGCCTGTTTACTGATATTGTATTCTCTCAGGAATCCATATCTTGTCATGTGGGTCTTCTGGGTATCTTCAGACAATAAATTAAACGGCATATCGCATGTGTTTAGAGACAGTCCTAACAGTCATAATTGTCTTTTCTTCATTCCCCGAAGAATACACATAAATACATATTTTAATTGGTCAAACATTTTTGTTCATCTGTTTGTGATGTAAAATCCATGCTAACTTGGAATAATGAAACATCTAGAGTGCATAATATCATTTCTCTGATCATAATATAAAAAAATAAATTTTATTCAGAAAGACAAAAAATTTTACATTTCACTTGCTGTACACCCCAAGGTTGAATGGTCATGGACTGTTAAATTAAGTCATAGATCACAAGATATGTCAGGTATGAAAAGCTTATTGACAGTCATTATATAATAGTCAAAACATAAACACTATAATGCTCTGAGAGTGAAGGTAATTGTGTATTTCACTCTACGGTGCTTTAGAAATACTCCCACAGAACTGGAATACTATAATAATTAACCAAATTTCAGTTATAATAAATGCTCAAACTGACTGAAAAATGTGAGAAACGCTAGATAACATTGACAAAACTGTTTGTGGACAAATGCTACACCACTAGTTTAAGAAGGTCTCACAAAATTTGTGCATATAGTATTAAAAAACAATCCAGCATATTTGTAATGATTGAATGTCTATTTGTTATTTGTAGTTATTGCACGATCCCATAGAGCATTGTATGGCATTAATCTGTTTAAATCCATTGTGCTTTCAAAAAACTTGTGCTTTTTTTTGTCCAGTGTAAGCGGTTTTGTATATATTTTAGTGTTTAGAATGCAGTCCCATCAAACGTATTGGGACAGCAAGAATGTTTGATATTTTCTTGATGTTTTTTTTATACACTGAAGATTTTTGGGTTGGAGATGAAAAAATTAATATAAGATAGAATTTCACCTTTCAATTCCTTATATTTACATCTAGACGTGTTAAACAGTTTACATACTGCTTCATACTTTTGCCACTGACAGAATATATAATATTGGATCATTTTCCTCAATAAATAAATGACCAAGTATAATACTTTTTGTCTTATCTGTTTAATTGGGTTCTCTTTATCTACTTATAGGACTTGCGTGAAAATCTGATGATGTTTTAGGTCATAGTTATGCAGATATTTGTCAGCATTTTGGCTAGACAGACGTGGGCTCCTTATCACTTAATTGTTCTTCTGACATGATGTGTATAAAACATTAGGCCCTTCTCATCCGGAACACTTCTTTTTTAGGATTTAAACATAACTGTCCCCATCCCATCCATTCACAGCATAAAGCTTTCTATATGTTTTTTTTTTAAAATTATTTTCCTGTTTTTATCATATTTCTTAAATTAATTAAAAATTTTATCTGTAAGAGTGGTGCCAATATTTTTGAACCCAGAGAGAATTGCTCTCTGAGGAAACAAAGGGCTCTTACAATAATTAACATATCTCTCTCCCACAAAATTATCATGAATATGAAGAAGATGAAGCATACTGAATGAAGATGACACCTCACTATTGTTCCTCTACATTGCTTCCCATACCTAAAGCGTATCTGGGTATTTAGGGAGAGATGGAAAAATATTTGGGGAATCTGTAGACAGATCTCCTGCACAATTATGGTGTGTAGCTTCATTGAACATCTCTAATTCTCTTGTTTGTGTTTTATGTGAAATTTTTATATTATTGAGATACACTGCTTATTATCTTCTGAACTAGATTAAGAATTGTTATTGAAATTACCTGGTTAATAAATTGCTACATTTTAATTTATTCTGAACTACCCTGAAATTATTGGCTCTAATAGATTACATTAAGTCCATGTTTGTCACAATTTCCCCTCGTGATAAGCGCTGAAGCGCAAGCATGCGCTTTCGGGATTCAGTAAATGGTGCACTTATATAGCGCTTTTATCCAAAGCGCTTTACACTGTGTCTCATTCACCCATTCGCACACACACTCACACACCAATGGTAGCAGAGCTGCCATGCAAGGCACTAACTTGCCATCTGGGGCAACTTGGGGTTCAGTGTCTTGCCCAAGGACACTTCGGCATATGGAGTCATGCGGGCCGGAAATCGAACCACCAACCCTATGATTAGTGGATTAGTGGACAACCCGCTCAACCCGCTCAACCACCTGAGCCACAGCCGCCCAGTGACAAGGACTTTGTTTACTTTGTTTACAATGACGTGTGTGTTGTGATTTCTGTCCTGTGTCCGCTCCTGTATCGTCATTGGTTGTTTCCCATACGTGTTATTAGTCACAGCTGTTTTGTGTTTCACCACTGATTATCTTTAGTACTTAAACCCCTTGTGTCTCTTTGTTCGAAGTATTGAGTATATTCACAGTGCCAACCTTTTGTTCATCGTGTTTTGTTTCATGGTTTTTGATCTCGTGTCTAGTTTCTTGATTTGTGTTTTGCCTTGCCTAATTTATGCCTGTTTGCTGATCATCTGACCTTTGCCTGTTTTTGGACCACGGTTTTGATTCACGATTTGGATTTGTCTGCCTGCCTCTCTTTAATAAATCTCTTACCTGCATTTGCATCCGTCCTAACCTCCATTACGTTCAATTACATGACAATGTTACTGAAAATCAGTGACAGTTAGTACAGCCTTAAATCTGGTAATAGGTGGAGCATTGGGGCACGCCAGCTGAGTCCAGGCTAACAACTTGGCTTTAGTTAGGTGCACTTAGACTGTAAATGCTAAAAGGAAATTTTGTTTAGAACAACATAGTGTTGACTGACCAATCTAAATAAGGTGAGCCTTAACCTCTGATTATTATAATATTATCCACCTACAGGGCTAGCGCGAGACTCTAAGCGACACTGATATCCGAATGAAGAGCACAATCTAAGTAAAGGGTTACATAGGATAAACAAATGTCGAGATACATTTAATTATAAAGATTGGAATTTTAATATCTCTTAGAATTGTTCATAATTGGAGTCAGATAAAGTAAAAAGAGGATCATATTTAAAGTTTACAAATTGTTAATTCAAAATGTTTATATATTGCGTAAAGGAAATACAGTAACACAGAAGAAGCCTTCTGCCACTCTGTTAGAGGATTTCTCCCTTCAGTCTCCCCTTCAATGGCCGAAATGCTGCTAAATTGAGTTAAGGTCTGGTCATTCAATTGGCCAGTCTAAAAGCTTCCACTTTTTCCCACGATGAAGTCCTTTGTTGTGTTGGCAGTGTGTTTTGTGTCTTTGTCTTACTGCATGATGAAGTTACTCCCAATTAGATTGACTGAATTTCACTGACTGCTGAATTCAGATATTTGAATTCATTCTGTTCCTACCATCAGGATAGCCATTATTATCATCAAGATTAGTCCGAATTAGTCAGAGTACATTATACTAGACAATCTTATTACTTAAATGGAGAACATCCTTGTAAACTGTTGTGTCTAAGATTGACAATGAATATAGGGCCAATACATCTGCTGTTAGGCACAAGGGTTCCATATATATCCAACCTAAAGATATAAATATGGCATTTGAGTCTTTATATCAACATTTGTATACTTGCATCTATGAATCTAGAGCTGGCCCGATCGATTTTGCTTTGCTCTTTGAACATTTAAATCTTCCCAAGCTAAGCAGTATCCAGTAGAGTACATTGTACATTCCTCTGCCAGTCAATGAATTGAAATCTGCATTGGAGTCCATGAGTAGAAATAAAGCCCCTGGTTTAGATGGAATCCGCCTGAACTGTTGAGTGCCATATCTGACATAGTGGCGCCCTTTTTATTAGATTCATTTTTATTAGATTCATTTGGTTCCACATATTAACATATACATATAATGACGTTCTACCCAAATTTCCTTACTCACATCCTTCAGGAAATCACTCATCAAACACACACATATACTACACAAGACATATATTGGCTGTTGTTAAATACACTTCTAATAATCAGCCACAATAATCATACTAGCAATACTACAATCATGCATGCTAAATAAATCAAACTCTTAGTGGCAACTTTGTGGTTATAAGCATGATAAGTCCAGAAGAAAACATGGCAGAAAAGTATGCTAACCCTGAGCTATTGGGTCCTGGCCAAAGGCCTAAATCAATGAGTTCCCAGAGGTTTTTGTGGCAAACTAAGTGAAGTTCTTTGTTTCCAGGATAGCTGAGATTAGGCAGGCGGTAAATAACGTGATTCCGCAGTGTCTATGAATGAAGATTTATTTCTTTATGGTTCCTATGGCTAACTGAGTGATGTTAGTTTGTAACGTTTGGTCCAGACCTTTCCGTTGGGTTTTCTGGCTAAAAGGGTGCATTGTTTTATGGTTCTATTTTGTGGGTCATATATGTTGCTTATGTGTTGAGGTCCTACACTCTGGTGAAAAGAGAAATGTCAACTCCATGACACCAAGTGTGAGCTGGAAACTTTTTCTTCTCAAGCACATCAAGTGTGGCACAAGGTCATTTGTTAGGATTTAAATCAGCTACATTAGACCTATGCTAGAGTATGCAGCCCCTGGATGGCACCTTGGACTCACCAGAGTTCTGGTCTTTCTGTTAGAGTGGGTCCAAAAGAGGGCTTGCAGTGTTATTCATTGAGTAGCCTACACCATCTACAAGCTTTCACCATCTTAGACATCCTTTCAATGGAAGTAAGGCAGGAGCAGATACAGTCATTGGAAAATGAAAGTATTCCCTCCTTCAATGCTATGTTTTATTTATCAGGGCCTAAATAACAATTGTGTGGTCCTCAGCAGCTTCTATAAATAAACAAATAACCCCAGGTGGGAAAAAAAAATAGTACACCACATAATTCATTAACATGGAGAGCTACGTTTAGCAACAAGTAAATGTTTTCAGTAGGAGTTTAACAGTCTCTTGCTTTGGAGAAATTTTGGCCCACTCTTCTTTACAACATTGCTTCAGTTAATTGATGTTTGAGGGCATTCATTTATGCACAGCTCTCTTAAGATTCTGCCCCAACGTCTGAATGGGGTTCAGGTCTGTACTTTGGACTTTGTCTATTCCAGTAGCTTGATTTTTTTTTCCAAATTAAACCATTCAGATGTCAAATTGCCAGTTTGCTTGGGATCCTGTGCTGTCCTGTTCCATGAACCAATTTCAACCCAGCTTGAGCTGCTTGACAGATGGCCTCATCTCAAGAATATTCTAGTATACAGTGAGGTTTATCGTTGTCTCAATGACTGCACATTTCCCAGGACATGTGGCTGCAAAACAAGCTCAAATCATCACACCTCAACCATAATGCTTGACAGTTGGAATTGGGTGTTTGTGGTGATATGCTGTGTTTGGTTTTTGCCAAACATGGCATTGTGCATAATGACCAAACTTCTACACCTTTGCCTTGGTCCTCCCAGTTCACAGATTGGCCACCTCCATCTTGAACCCACAAGAAATATCCATATACTTTACACCCCACCAAAAACAAGAACTGGTTGTGATTATAACTCCACAATTCCATATTTTACTAGACAATATCAACAATCACAAAATGCAAAACAGAATTTTTAATTTAGAATTTTGCAATTCTGGCCGGTTTGAAGCCTGTTTACTCTGTAGTGTCTGTCTGTTTGTTTTTACATATTAATTCATATTTTATATTGTATTCTCTTAAATTTAATACAATGCTTTTCATGGCTGTAAATTAGTGTGTGAGTTCAGACTATGACTGCCAACACTGATAAACCTACAACTATTATGCCGAACTTGGTGTGTACGGGTACAGAGGAGGACTCAGGAGGCAGGTGGAATTTTAGCTCAGAATTTCAGAATTTCACTGAAAGCACAAAGAAACACAAATAAGTAGGCTGGCAGTAATAAGTCACAGGTGAGAATCATCATATATTACCTGCCAGTTCAACCCACCTCCTCTCTGTCCAGAGTGGATACTCAATCACGGCCATGCTGCCATGTGTAACTACTACTATATACGTAGATAAAAAGTGGATATAAAAAGTCTACCACTGTTGAAATAGAAGCTTTTTTGTGAAACCAAGATAAATCAAGTCAGATCTCTTTCCACATTTACTGTGATATTGCAACCAACAAAATGAAAGTGTAAAACAATTAGAAAAAGAAGCAAATACATCAACCTGGTTGTATAAGTGTGTACACTCTTTTATAATGGGGCATGTGAATGAGCTCAGAATTAACCATATTCAAACTCATCATACACCTGCCATCAGTGAAGCGATTGTGATTAACCCCAAATAAAGATGAGCTGTTTCTGTAAGATCCTCTTGGCCAAATAGACTGAAGCCCTGGTCCACAAAAAGCTTACAAAGCATGTATGGGATCTCATTGTCGAAATGTATCAATCAACAAAATGGGTAAAGAAGAATTTCCAAAACATTAGATGTACCGTGGAACCATGAGGTCATCACCAACAAGTGGAGAAAATGGGGCACCACAGTGACATTACCAAGAACAGGATATATCTCCAAATTGATGAAAGGAAAAGACAAAACCAAAATCACTCCCTGCATATGACAGCAATCTCTCATACCTTTCACATGTCTAGACTGTGTAGGATATGAGCTATGATATGAGACTGGTAGGGTGGCTAAATGAAATCCCTTCCTCATTAAAAAACACCCATGCCGAAGTAAATTTTTGCCAAAGCTTGTGGCAAAATTTGTTATGGTCTGATGAGAACAACGTAGAATTTTTTTTGGCATAATTGTAAAAGATATGTTTGGCAAAACCTTGGCCAGGGCAGGCTTATTTGGTCAAAGCACAAAGTCAAAAAAGCAGGGTTGTAATCAGACAAAAATTACAGGCATGTACAAAACGAAAACACAGTCCAGAATCAGGGTTGATCTACCAGGCAGGGTCAAAATAGCAGAAACTGTGTGAAAACAGAAGTCAAACGGCAAAATTGAGTCAAAGGCAAGCTAAGGTAAATCACAAAGAATCTATAACAAAATAATCACAATTCAGAACTCGATGGTGGGCAAATTGTAAGGGTTCACATGACCTTGAAGTTCATATGCTTCATGTAGCATTTCAACAGCAATTAAGGAAAAACCCCAACGAGAATTCAGTTTAATATTCAGGGAGGGTGCCTTCTGGTGGTCTGGTAAAGAGTGGAAAAGTCTGGGCTAGATGTCTCACTGACAGTGGATAGATAGTGGAGCATTTTTTCAAGGAAGAGTGGAATAAAATTGTCAGGTTATGCTAAGATGGTAGACTCTTACACAAGACTCTTAATTAAATCAACTGAAATCGTAACCAATGCAGTTACCAAGGATATGGTAAATGCATGTTAATGAACCTGCTCTTTCTTCGCACCGCAATATTCATATACATGGTTATAAACATTGATTGTTGGAGTAGGAAATTCTTATTACATTTGTCTAGTTTACTGTTCAGCATAAGGTTATCCAGTGCAAATATTAACGTAGATACATTCGTAATAATAAAATGTTTAGCTGTATGTATAGATAAAAAAAGAAAATTAAGAGTTTTTCTACTTGCTAGCTAAGAATGACTTAGTTTGCACTATGTGTTTATCTTATACACGTCACTGTCCGAGATACACCGAATAACCAAAAGTATGTGGACATCTGACCAATCACACCCATATGTGCTTGTTGAACATCCCATTCCAGATTAATTCCCCCCTTTGCTATTATAATAAGGCTTCTAGTGGATTTGTGTTCATTTAGCTACAAGAGCATTAGTGAGGTCAGGCACAATAAGTCCTGGAATGTAGTCAAGGTTCCAATTCACATTTATAGCATTTGGTAGATGCCCTTTATCCAGAGTGACTCACATTTATAAATTTAGAAAATTGAGCATTTGAGAGCCTTGGTCATGAATTGAGGAGGTGGGTCAGGGGCCAAGCAGAGCTGAGATTGGAATTCATGACCTTCTGATCAGTAGTCCAAGGTCTTAACCACTCAGGTACTACCACCCAGTTCATCCCAAAGGTGTTTAAAGGGGTTCAGGTCAGGTCACTTGAGTTCTTCCACACCAACCTTG
>JANDJT010100777.1:0-11398 GCA_024331685.1 Stegophilus panzeri
GTCGACCAAAGAAGTTGAGTGCACGTGCTCAGCGTCATATCCAGAGGTTGTGTTTGGGAAATAGACGTATGAGTGCTACCAGCATTGCTGCAGAGGTTGAAGGGGTGGGGGTGTAGTATCAAATTATATCCACTAACTGAATACAATTAACAAACTTAGCATAGAAACAGGTACTAACATCTACTACACAGTTGAATGAAGAAAGGCAGGACACAGAACCAGTGAGTGAGAAGAAGCAAGGGTCCAAGTTTTATTGTTCCAATTCACATGAAATCCACACAGTTGAGACATCCCAAGGGTGATCTAAAAACCCAGAGCTGAGGCTCTACCATTTATACAGTTCCTTAGGTTCGGATTTCCCACCCTCAGCATTATTCCCAATACCAATATGTACCAGGTTTGGCTGATACTGAAAATCCTTACGTTTGCTAAACGGTGTTTTTCAGTAACCCTTATCTGATGGAATTCGCTTACCTCAGTGGCCCTTATCGTCCGGGTTTAGCTCGGTTCCATTCCCCTTATGTTTGGCCTGTCTAGTTTTAATTTTTTTTAAACTGACTTCCGCATACTGTGTCACTCCTGACTGGATTTTCATTGAGAAAGGATCTCCGTAACTTCACATGAGCCATCTCTTTAATTATGGGTAAGTTTTGTTCTTTCTCCACATTGCTCTTTTAGTGCTTACATGTACTTTACCCTGTATGCTGTCTACAGACCTGACGGCCTCTGTGTGTGTGTGTGTGTGTTTGTTATATAACTCTCAGTTGAACGTCTGCTCCTATGTATGTATGAACGTGCATGCAGATATAATCCTAAGCTCTCTGGCATGCCTCACTAATTAGTTACATGTGGTGTTTTTCTCCTGAGTATTGCTCATTCTGTGTTTTTCTGCGTGTCTAGGTGAACGTCAGATCTTCTTATCTCCTTTACTGGAGGGGTTGGATTTAGATCTGAACACTCGCTATCAGCTCGCACATCTCACTGCCGACATAACCATGCTGATCGAAGTTCTCCGCACCCCATCTGATGACTCAGGGTTTCCACCGCCACTTAGATATAGGATTTGCCCAGCTAAAGTGTGTGTGGACGCTTCCACTCAGACTGACCCTTTGTGTGCTGTTCCACCCATCCAGTCCTCCAACTATCACACTGATGATGACATGGCCTTCTCCGACCCGGGCTCTGACCTTTCTCCTTCTTTTTCACCTGCCAGTCCTGACTATTCACCTCCATACACCTCAGCTGGCTATCGTTCCTCCCCAGGACGTACGCCTTATTACCAGCCTTTCTCTCCCTATCGTTCGTTTTCCCCCACCGACTACAGTCCCACCAGTCCAGTTAATTCTCAATAAAAATCATGTGCTACTCATGTTTGGTCTCCCTTGTGTTTTATTTCATATCTATTTTAGATACAACATTCCCTCCTCTGAGGCTTTAAACTTTCACATAGTGCTTTCACATAGTGCTTCAATTGAGCGGGTACCTATGAATAAATTGGTTCTGTCGCACTCCATGGCCATCCTCTGTTAGCTGTCGGAGGGTCACTTTGACGAAACCATAGTGACGATGGTCATACTCATCGTCAAATAGGTCCCTAACTGTAACTACTTCTACACTACACTGATCCGGGTAGGAGCTAAGGAGGGTTCGTAAAGCTGGTGGGAGACATTCTAGTGCGATTGGCAGCTGGAGGACGGGCCATAGGACCCCTCTACGTCTACTCTGAGCTGGACCCATGTAGATGAATCTAGCCATAGGACCCCTTAGCCTCTTCTTTTCTCTATGCTTCCTAATCACTATGCTTATATACTGTTTCGAAACCTAACTACTTTGATTAAATGCTGATTAACTTCGTATCTATCACTTCCCTTTAAATGCTGATTAGTAGTTCTAATGTCGTTAGTACGAGTGAATATTATGAGTAACTACTTGAGTGGATCTTTCTCAACTGGGCCTGTCAGCCCTCAGTTTTGTATTTGTCGGGATCTCGCAGTGTGTTGCTTTTTCCCAAATATCAAACCTCGCACTCCGGGATGGGCGAAAAAACCTCTCCTAGAGGAAAAATTCCCACCCTGCCAGCACTATGTGCTCGACAGCACCCCGTTTCGCTTTTCTCGTGCCTGAATGCGTTTACACTTCACATTACATGGTTCATCACAAACATTTTATTACACTCCCCTTAAACAGTCTCTGTTTTTCACTAAGTAAATGTCCACTCTACTTCAACTGGCAGTGTCTTTCAGTATGCTGGTTGTCTTCGGTACAGGCACTTTTCGTACTGTAGAGGGCCGCCCTTGGGGAGAGGTTAGGCTAGCACTTACATCCAGGGCATGGCTCATCACATCGTCTTCTCATCCTTGCGCCATTGTACCACTAGTAGTTGAGCAAATGACAAGCTTGGTCGTAGTAATACTCCTTGGTGAGGACAGACCCCCCCCGTTTATCACTTCGGGTCTGCCATCCTGTAATCACATGTGAACATAATTAACTTGACTGTCGTTCCTGCGTTTGTGGTGGATCCTGTTTTTCTCGGATAGGCCTCAGGTGGCCACTACCTTGTATAAACAGGACCTTCTGTGCACAGGTTGGTTTGAAACTTATAATACTTATCCCTTTCCCACAATCTCCTGCGTGTGCCTCTGGCCTTACAGGACCTCCCCGTCACCAGACTCTACTGGAATGTCGCCCAGAGTATCCTCGACACTCGGCAGAGGCGCACTAGGGTGCACCGGCTCCGTTATCCGGTCAAGTTTCCGTTTGCCGTCGTCATCATATAAGGTCTGGGGTCCATGTTCAGGATCATAATCCTCGTACGCATAATTGAGGTCAGGTGTTTCAGCCATTCTCCTGCTACTCGTGCCCCCCCCGCCTGTGCTTGAACACCAACCCCCGTTGGTCACCCATAACAACGTATTGACCCGAAAAAGTATGAAAAAGTATGAGTGGTGATGGTGGACACCACCAACCTCCTGGCACACGGGACAACACAACAGGCAACAAGGCCCACAAAGAGAAGGAGGGCAAGCAGGGACACGGCCAAGCAGGTCAGGGTAGCCACCCAGTCCCCAGACAGGAGCCAGGAGAGCCACGACGGGAGCTGGACTTGAGCCCCAAATCCAGTGTTTGCCACATGCTCCTCCTGCAGGGCCTGCAGGCGGGCCAGGACCTTAGAGAGAGCACCCTGGGCACCAGTGTGGAACGGGATCACTGCGCAACACTCGGGGCCAGTCATCGTGCATACACCCTCCTCAGGGGCACGCATCTGGTCCAGGATGAAGCGGTTCTGAGCGGCCATAAGTGATGTGGCGTGAAGCTGATCATGGATCAGGCTGAATGTGCCCATGGAATAGTTGATAAAATGTTGCTGATTGTACCACATGTACTTTATCCAAGCTGCATTGCGGTTAATCTGTACGGCCAGGAACAGAATAGACGCAACTCCGCTACTGACGGCCTCCATGTCTTTGTAGTGAGTGGGGACACCCACGGGGGTACCAACCAAAGACAAGATGGACAGTCTTATCAGCAGCCCAATCTGAATAGCTCATGGTATCAGTCCACAAGGCCGTGTCACCGCGGGAACGGGGGCGGCCGGACGAGGGCCGATCAGCCAGCAACAAAACACATGTCCTCCCATCCAACCTGACAGGGGTGCAGCATCCCTGCCATTCTGCAGGCAAAGTTTGGCGGACACGATTCCCACCGTAGAACCAGAAAACATCAGCAAGGGGCAGGGTGCCCATGCTAAGGTCGGGGAGGGGAACTGTTACATTCACAGACCCGGAACACGGAGAAGAAATGCAGGCGGGGAGGGTAGCAATCTGCAAGTCATCCGCGAGGAGGTAGACAATACAGTGGGAGGACACACCAAAAAGGGAGCACAGGCACACAGGAAAAACCAGGGGCAGATCCGGACGGACGGGGACAAAAGCCGACTCCTGAGTCAAAACGGGCCGAAACAGGCACGAGGAGCTAGCGTTATGCATCCACGATGGGCCATATTCCACAGAGAGGGCCCCAAAGAGGCAACTAGAAGGGCACAAAAACTTGACAGTGTAGGGGTCAGTGAGGCACTCGGGAAGATTCCCCAGGGGTAACATGAAGTGGGGAGTAGGGCTACGATCATGACAAACGAGACACAAGTGATCTGTTACAGATCGGGCAGTGTGGAACATCCACGCCAAATACATATTGCTCTGCTCCTGTGCAAGAGAGAAGTTGTCGGTGGAAATGGAATAACGCTGTAACTTCATAAAAACCTGAGCGTGAGACGTGTTTACTGTAAGGACAATGGGGGGGGGGGGGCCGCACTGAGAGGGACACGGATGGGGTGAACGTGAGATTATGATAGGAACATGCATTACCTGAACAGTGGAAGGACAGCCACAGGGGACCAACAGTGGGCGGCAGGGTTGAACTATTAAAAGTGCACATCTTTGTTAGCGCAGTGCCTATAATCCTAAGATGCCCCATGCGGATCTCCGCCATACGAGCCTGGGAGAAGGTGAACAAAGCCAAATGGGGGCTCCCTCCAATCAGAGATTCATCGTGGGCGAGCTTAAGGAAAGCCAGCGCACACATTGAACTACGAGAAACTACATCCGAGAACAGGGGGAGGAACTGGGGAAAGCGAGCTCGGTGGGGAGAAGGTGAGCGTGTGCCACGAGGCATCGGTATTCGGATCCACAGAGGACCATAGATATTGTACCAATCTCGGAAATCACGCCTAACTCTGAGAAAGGGGATCGGGTTGGGGGGGGTAGCACTTAATTGCGGTCGGATCGTGCCGTTCGGATCCAGGGTAGCATTGTGAGTATGAATAGCCTCCCCGAAGTTCGGATCACAGAAAAGGAAAAAGAAAGTCAGTAGACATGCCACAAAAGTCATAGCCCAGGCAGCCCCAACCATCGTTTCCATGTGAGCGTGTCTAAGTGGCAGAGCCTTTGCCATTGGCCAAATCCGGATCGGGCGGAGGGGGTGTGTGCAAAGACTTAAACGGAATATGGAGTTCAGGAGGTAGACACTGAACGCCCTCAAGAGACCTAAGCGTATCGAAGTCAATTGTTTCTAACGGCGAGGTGACGGGGTCGGTGGGGTCCTGAATGATCTGGACAAGCGTGGATAAGATATCATCAGCTGGGGGTGAACGATCCCTTGTGCCAGAGGCTTCGTCACCTGCCGCGTCTGCCGAGGGTGAGTGAGCTGGGATCGGACTGGGCTCGGGCGAGGTGTGGGGCGCAGATCCGACGCTAGACGGGGCGCTGTCATCTGTATGGCGTTTTCTCAATTGTTCAATGGCCTGTCGCTTGTTTTGGGCTCGGGTGCCATGAGCAGGGCTCAGTGCCACATCCGAATCACTGTTACTATCGGTCGAAAGTTCTTCATCGATAGGGGTCGGGCAATGCTTCGTTTCGCCCAGACCAGATGTTGAAGGGAGTTCATCAGTCGGGACGCGTAGCAGGGGTCCCTTACCTGCTCCGGTGCGGCTGCCGTGGTTCAAGTGATACCAGCAGTCCCTCCCCTCAACCTTTACAGCCGTGGGGGTTGCAGCGACCACGGTAAAAGGTCCTTCTCGACATCCCTTAAGGGGGTTCTTCCTCTTAAAGATGCGGATATACACTTGATCTCCGGGTTCCAATAGCCATACGTCCTCCCGCACCTCGTCCTCTCCATGGGCGGCCTCACAAACCTGTGAATACAAATGTCTATGGATTTGGGTGAGAGTGCAGACGTACTCCTGCATCTTGCCCTCCAGTTGTTCAAGGGAGGGCCCCGAGTACGGATCTCGAGTAAAGGCCATGGGCATTGGGCGCCCAGTGAGCATTTCATGGGGGGTCAAATGAGTGATACGGCTAGTCTGGGAACGCATTTTCATTAGTGCCAGTGGTAGAGCTTGGACCCAATTTAGGCGAGAGCTCTAACATATTTTCACCAATTTACTTTATAGGATGCCGTTTGTGTGCTCCACCATGCCCTGGGATTGAGGGTGGTATACACATCCTAACTTATGGTCTATCCTCAAGGCAGCCGTGATATGCTCAGTTAAGTTATTTACAAAGTGGGTGCTGATTGTTTGAGCTCAGAAAATTGGGGATACCAAACCTAGGAATGACCTCGCGACATAAGAACTTGGCAGCGGATCTGGCATCTTCCTTGGAAGTCGCAGTTGCCTCCACCCATCTACTAAAGCGATATTCTATCACTAGAATGTAGCGCTTCCCTTCTTTCCTGTTGTCTGCTCCCATGTCTACATAGTCCATCATTATATGCCTGAAGGGTCCCATAGGCTGGGGTATGTGTCCTAGGGGGGCAGTAAAGTTCTTCTGCACATTGTTCCTGATACACACATCACACCTATTCAGAGCATGGTCCACCATACGAGCCAGGTATGGGGACCACCACTCCTGGCGAATTTTACGGATAGTTTCAGCTCTGTTGGTATGGTCTAGACCATGAGCTTCTTTGATCAGCAGCGGGAGAAAGCTGGCTGGGGCCACAACCCTGTTCCTGCTTCCTTTTTTGCCCCCTTTTTACCCAAGTGGTTATTTCAGCCATCCCTGTGGCATTTTGCAATTCCACAATATGGGCTACATTGTCTTCCTGTGGATGCCGCATCCGTCCCTCCCTGGGATGTGCCAAAGCCATCATTTGAGCTGGCCCTACGGCAGCCTTTTTGGCCTCCTCATCTGCAATTGTGTTCCCTTTAGTGATAAATGAATCAACAATCTTATGTGCTTTACATTTTACTACAGCCAACTTTGAGGGCAATGTCATCGCATATAACAAATCTGAAATCGCTTCACCGTGGGTCACGGCGGACCCATCTGCCCGTTGAAACCCCCTTTGAGCCCAGATCGGCCCGAACACATAGCAGACACCATGAGCGTAGGCCGAGTCTGTGTACACCGTGCAACTTTTATAGCTACCCAATTTGGACGCAGCTGTCAACGCCCTTATTTCTGCTAGCTGGGCCGAGCAGGGTTGGGGAAGGGGAACACTCATTACTACCTCAAACGTCACTGGGTGGTGCTTTGCTTCTACTACCCCATACCCAGCTTTATTGCCCGTATCGGTTCAAAAGCAGGAGCCGTCCAAGAAGAACGTGTGCTGGGCATTCTCTATGGGGTAATTCTCCAGATCAGGACGTGCTTTCAAGAATTTTTCTGACTCCGCGACACATTCATGGGGTGCGCCATCGAGCGGGGTTACCAGTTTATCAGCTGGGTTTACTGCTGTACACCGCTCTATAGTGAGCTCTGGGGCTGACAGAATAGAGTCATAACCCGTGCGGAGAGAGTTTGTTATCACAAATGTCTGACTTGTCAGAAGCGCATGTAGTGCGTGGGTCGTTTACAGTGTGACCGGGGGAAACACTGTAATTGAGGACGCTTTTTGGTATGCGAAGGCGGCTGCTGACAGGGAGCGATAACAGGGTGGCATCCCTTTTTCCACGTTATCGAGGGCCGTGCTATAATAGGCAATGGTTTGTTTCCCCATGCCCTGTTGTTGCTGAGTTACGGTCGGATGTTTCGTCCATAACTGTTCTGGGACCGTTCTCAACATGTCCTCACTCTCCTGATCCTCTGTGGCCTCCACCACTGCCATTTGAAAACTACTTTGGTCTATATCTGCGCGTATACTGACGCTGGTTGCCACCGTAGGGTCAACCGCCACTGCCGAAATTCACATAAACTTTCCATCCGTTGAATTGTGTAAATACGGATTGTTAGTCGGTTTCCACTCCCTAACTTCCCTTGCTTGCTTTACTATCAGCCCTACATCCCTTGGTTCAAACCCTTTTGCAACCATGAGAGTGACGTGGGGAGCCACCTCATCCACCTGGTACCAATTTGTGATTCTCTCTGGGAGTTTGATCATGGCAGCCACACCTTGCGGACTGCTTATTATATCCACGGTTTTGATGTCCATCACTTGTCCCTGTTCCATGTCTTCCCACATTTGGGCATATTCCTGGTCCTGCCCTCCTTCATCATGCTTAATGGCACGTGTAATGGAGTCTCTACCTCTTTGCAGTCGGGCCGCATGTACTGCAGCCATGGTCTCCATTCTACAAACTTTTGCCAGAGTTCTGAGCGAGATGGATCGGATATTTCCAACCAGTACACTTTACTTATTTCACGGGCCGTGTGTTTGGGTTTGTGCAAAAGAACATATTGCGTGGCTATGGGTCTGGGGAATGTTACCCAAATTCCGGTTGCCTTGCACTGTATCTGGGCCCCCAGTTTACACAGTGCGTCACGTCCTAGTAGGTTAACAGGCGCACCTGGTGAGTATAGCAGTGGAGCTTGTATTGTCACGCCATCCAATGTTAGTTCTTGCGGCTCAGTAAAACGTAAGGTCTGTACTTTTCCTGAGAAGCCCATGGTCTGAATGGCCTTACATGTGAGGGGGAGCTTTGAGCCCTCTTTCCCTATGCTTGAATATGTGGCTCCAGTGTCGATCATAAAGGGTGATTTCAACGTGTGCCCGATCGTCACTGTGACAGTTGGTTCTTGTTCCGGGTGCAGTGTGGTGACATACTGCTTCAGCTCCCCCCCGGGCTTCTCTAGGTCTCCTCAATTTTGGTTGGGGCCCTGCTCCCCGTAGGGGCCATACATGGGGCCACCTGGGGGAACAGGGGGTTGAGGCTGCCACTGGGATTGCATCCTGTAGTTTTCTCGTATCGGATGAGGGGCTCTTGGTCCTAACATTTGACTTCTTCTTTCGGCCCTATCCACGTGGTCCCCCCCAAGTTGGTCTTGTGACATATGGGCAGTTTCTTCTAAGGTGGCTAGGGTCGCCACATTCCCAGCACCCTTCAGCTGCAACATTTAACCTTTGTGGGAATCTGCCTCGTCCGTACCCTCTTCCTCTTCCCCATGTTAGAGGGCCCTGCTGCATTGGGGGTCCTGTATGGTACATGTAATCTGCTGGGGTGGGCTGCATAGATACTGGAACTTGCATCACCTGTGCTGGTGGCTGGATCAGACCCGCAGGTGGTTTCATTGGTGGGGCTACGCCAGCTGGAGAGGTTGTCGGTTGAGGTGTTACCATCAGAGCGGCTTGTTTGATGTTCTCTTTCTTCCGTTCCCTCTCCTCCTGTTTGGTCCTCACTATCTCTCCGAGTTGTGCTTTATACAGTTGAGCCAGCAACATCTCTGTGGCATTTTTAGCTTCCTTTTTTTGCTACCTTTACTGCTCTATGTGATGAGTCACATGTGCCATGAATGAGTTCCATTCCATTGAGTTTAGCCCCACCACTTGTTCTAGTTTTTTCTGTACCTCTTCCAGGAGGGCCTTCTTTAGCAACATTTTGAACAAGCCCACGCTCACTACTGATTTGTCCCATTTCGCCCCATCTCATCTCTCCATTTATATTGGAAAACCCTGCACGAAGGTTACCACCTTCTCATCTTCCCGTAATTTTATGGTTTCAAGCTTCCCGGGGTCCATAGCTCTTACCGCATTCCATATTTCTTGTCGATACGCACCAAATGGAATTGGGTCGACTTGAGGGTCGTCTATCAGATCCCCATGTTTTGCCAAGTCCAGTATCACTTCTGCGCGTCCCTTACCCACTGTTTGACAGAATATGGCCTTTATGTCTCCAATCGCCAGGTGTTGGCCGGCTGTCTTTTCTTTGAACCATGTGATCCACTTCTGCCCACCCTCGCACATGCTGGGCAGCCATTGTATTAAGCCCGTTAGATCCATGAAACTCCATGGTGCATAGTGAAGAGCCTTCCCTTTAACCATCAAGGGCAGCTGGGTGACTTGACCGGCCCCGTGGAGATTGGCTTCAGAACGCGTCTTCCTTAAGGCCCCTGTCTGCCTGTCCTGATATTTAGTTGGTGGTTTCGGTTTGTCTCTAACTCTCAATGTCCATGGTGTATCCTGCTCGTTCCTTTTTTCTCCTGTTGCTATTGCCAGTTTCAGGCCCTCTTCATCACTTCATCCTCCATCGTTCTCGTCTTCTTCGTCACTTTCCATTCTATCTCCGGCGTCTCTCTTCTCATTTTCCTCCACTACCCCCTCTTCCAGGTTTATCAGGTGCATGTCTGGGCTTGACTTTCTCGCTCCTTTCCTTCCCTTCTTTTGAGATAATCCATGCACTAGGGTCAAAGCCTTAGCGCTCTCTCGTATGTTTTCAAGCTGCTTAGCCGTGGAGCGATTCAGCGTTTTTTTCCGCTTTATGCAGCCTTCTCACTTCTTCCAGCTGATGCTTTTTTTTACTGACTTCGCTGCCTGTATTGTCTGGTCTACAAGGTTTTCCAGCTCCACCATCTTTTCTTCGTCATATATTGCCACATCTTCTAGGTGCTGGACTCTATCTTCCAGTATCTGTTCTTCTTTTGAAGGGTACAGAGTGATCACCACATCACCTTCCAGTCGAACCACATGCCCTTCCTTTGTCTTTGCTCCACCCTTTTTCTCCCATCTAGCTTCCATCACCCTGTCCCATCCGCCGTCAACATACTGCTTTCTTTTGCTATCTCTTCGAAAACTCCTTTCTTCTTCTTCTTCTTTCTCTTCATCGTCCCCCCCCCCCCATTCCCTCTCTGTTGAGTCCCTCTGTTTGTCGCTCGTCCCTTACCATTTGGGGTGTATCACGGCCGCTTGGCATAGGAGTGCTCGTGGGATACTTGGTGTACTTAAGCCTGGTTGTTGGGTGTTCCCAAATCCCAGGGTATCCCTGCAAGTATTCCTTTGCTGCCTCCTGTCGGTCACTGCACCCCAGATCGGGTATTTCAAGTGGTGGGCTCCATTCGTTTTTGAAGTCCCTTTCCTCCTCCTCCTCCTCTTCTCTCTCTCCTCTTTCTCCTTTTCCTTGTTCTCTCGGCCTTTCGGGGTGGGGTCTTTGGAGGCCTTCGAATGTACCTCTAATCTCCAACCTTGTCTCCCTCCACATGTCTTCCTCCTCATCCCCCAACTCCTTCATCATGTATATTCCTGCCTTCGGGGCACGTCTCCTTGGTTTTATCTGCGGGAGAACCTGTGGACTGTACAGTGGTGGTGGTCTTGGCTCCCGTTGTTTCTCACATGGTGGCGCTGTTCCCTTTATCTCATTGTCATTTTCTTTTGCTGACATGGCTGTTTCTTTCTGAATCGCTTCCTTTATCTTTCTTGTCAGTTCCACTTCTCTCTCTTCTTCTTTTTCCCTTGCCATCATCTCTGCCTGTTCCCTCTGTATTCTTTCCTTTTCTCGTCGTCTTAGCCCAGTCCCATCTGGGGTGCCAAAATGTAGTATCAAATTATATCCACTAACTGAATACAATTAACAAACTTAGCATAGAAACAGGTACTCACATCTACTACACAGATGAATGAAGAAAAGCAAGACACCGAACCAGTGAGTGAGAAGAAGCAAGGGTCCAAGTTTTATTGTTCCAATTCACAT